>JAYXIM010030392.1:0-25334 GCA_037575425.1 Anastrepha fraterculus
TTTTGGCCGAGTTCAGCAAAGCGCGCCAGTCGTTTCTTTCTCGTGCTAACCGGCGCCAGTTGGACACACCAAGTGAAGCCAAGTCCTTCTCCACCTGATCTTTCCAACGCAGAGGAGGCCGCCCTCTTCCTCTGCTACCACCAGCTGGTACCGCATCGAATACTTTCAAAGCCGGAGCGTTTGTATCCATTCGGACGACATGACCCAGCCAACGTAGCCGCTGGATCTTTATTCGCTGCGCTATGTCTATGTCGTCGTAAAGCTCATACAGCTCATCGTTCCATCGTCTGCGATATTCGCCGTTGCCAACGTGCAAAGGTCTAAAAATCTTACGCAGAATCTTTCTCTCGAACACTCCAAGCGTCGCTTCATCCGATGTTGTCATCGTCCAAGCTTCTGCGCCATACGTTAGGACGGGCATGATGAGAGTCTTGTAGAGTGTTAGTTTTGTTCGTCGAGAGAGGACTTTACTGCTCAGTTGCCTACTTAGTCCAAAGTAGCACTTGTTGGCAAGAGAGATTCTACGTTGGATTTCAAGGCTGACATTGTTATCGGTGTTAATGCTGGTTCCTAAATAGACGAAGTCTTTTACAACCTCGAAATTATAACTGTCTACAGTGACGTGGGTGCCGATACGCGAGTGCGCCGACTGTTTGTTTGAAGACAGGAGGTACTTCGTTTTGTCCTCGTTCACCACCAAACCCATTCGCTTTGCCTCTTTATCCAGTTTGGAGAAGGCAGAACTAACAGCGCGGTTGTTAAGGCCGATGATATCGATATCATCGGCGTACGCCAACAATTGTACGCTCTTATAAAATATTGTGCCTGAGCGATTAAGTTCTGCGGCTCGTACGATGCTCTCCAACATCAGGTTAAAGAAGTCACACGACAGCGAGTCACCCTGTCTGAAACCTCGTTTGGTATCAAACGGCTCGGAGAGGTCCTTCCCAATTCTGACGGCGCTGCTGGTGTTGAGTAACGTCATCTTACATAGCCGTATTAGTTTTGCAGGGATACCAAATTCAGACATCGCGGCATACAGGTAACTCCTTTCCGTACTGTCGAATGCAGCTTTGAAGTCGACGAAAAGATGGTGTGTGTCGATTCTCCTTTCATGGGTCTTTTCCAAGATTTGGCGTATTGTGAATATTTGGTCGATGGTAGACTTTCCAGGTCTGAAGCCACACTGATAAGGTCCAATCAGTTGGTTGACGGTGGGCTTCAGCCTTTCACACAATACGCTCGCTAGAACCTTATAGGCGATATTTAGAAGACTAATCCCGCGGTAATTGGCACAAATTGCAGGATCGCCCTTCTTATGGATTGGGCAGAGCACACTTAAATTCCAATCGGCAGGCATGCTTTCATCCGACCATATTTTGCATAGGAGCTGATGCATGCACCTTACCAGCTCCTCGCCGCCATGTTTGAATAGCTCAGCCGGCAGTCCGTCGGCGCCCGCGGCTTTGTTGTTCTTTAGCCGCATTATCGCTATTCTCACCTCGTCATGATCGGGTAGCGGGACGACAATTCCGTCGTCAACGATTGGGGTATCGGGATCTTCACTTTCTCGGTGACATGCGCAGCTGTCACTGTTTAATAGGTTCGAGAAGTGTTCCCTCCATAATTTAAGATTGCTCTGTACGTCAGTCACCAGTTCGCCGTCTTTGTTCTTACAGGAAAACGCCCCGGTCTTGAAACCTTTCTGTAAGCCGCCGAACTTTCTGGTAGAATTTTCGGGCGTTGTTCCTGTTGGCCAGCATCTCAAGCTCTTCGCACTCACGTATTTCGGCCTCTCGTTTCTTCTTTCGGATAATACGTCTCTCTTCCTTTTTTAGCTCTCTGTAGCGATCCCACATGGCTCGCGTTGTGCCCGATCGCAGCGTGGCTCTATAGGCGGCATCCTTTCTTTCGGCGGCAGCATGACATTCCTCGTCGTACCAGTTGTTTTTTCGGGCTCGCCGGAATCCTATTTCTTCTTCGGCGGCGGTACGTAGGGAACGAGAAATGTTGCTCCATTGCTCGCGCATGCCGGGTTGTTGGGCAGTGCTCTCCGAGAGCAGGAGTGAGAGTCGAGTGGCGAATCTTCTGGCTGTCTGTTGTGATTGCAGCTTTTCGATGTCGAACATTCTTTGCGTAGGTAGATGTACGTTTTTTGCTGCACAGAGGCGGGTGCGTAGCTTGGCTGCAACAAGGTAATGATCCGAGTCGATGTTGGGTCCTCGGATCGTACGTACATCTAATACACTAGAAGCGTGTCTTCCATCTATCACAACATGATCGATCTGGTTTCGCGTTTTTCGATCAGGAGACAGCCAGGTGGCTTGGTGAATCTTCTTATGCTGGAATCTGGTGCTGCAGACTACCATGTTTCGGGCCCCGGCGAAGTCGATCAGCCTCTGTCCGTTACCGGATGTTTCGTTGTGCAGGCTGAATTTTCCGACTGTTGGACCAAAAATTCCCTCCTTGCCCACCCTGGCGTTGAAGTCACCAAGCACGATTTTTATGTCGTGGCGGGGGCAGCGCTCATAGGAACGTTCCAGGCGCTCATAGAAGGAATCTTTGGTCGCGTCGTCCTTCTCTTCCGTCGGGGCGTGGGCGCAAATTAGCGATATGTTGAAAAAACGGGCTTTGATGCGGATTGTTGCGAGACGCTCGTCCACCGGAGTGAACGACAGTACTTGGCGACGAAGTCTCTCTCCCACAACAAATCCGACACCGAATTTGCGCTCCTTTACATGGCAGCTGTAGTAGACGTCGCAAGGTCCTATGGTTTTCTTTCCTTGCCCCGTCCATCGCATCTCTTGGATGGCAGTGATGTCAGCCTTTACTCTCACGAGGACATCAACCAGCCGGGCAGAGGCACCTTCCCCATTAAGGGACCGGACATTCCAGGTGCATGCCCTCAAATCATAATCCTTAGTTCGTTTGCAGGGGTCGTCATCAATATAGGGAGGTCTCATCCGAGGCTTTTTAAAACTTTTCATTGGGGGCGATTTTTAAGTGGCGGGTCCCAAACCCAACGCACAACCAGCTATTCTGGAATGTTTCGCCTTCTCACTTTAGCTCACTCCCGAATGGGTGTTCGGAAGCTACCCAGAGGATACGTGGGCTAATCCCGGCCGTTGTGAGCTGCTTGAACCATATGCAGAAGAATCGTCCTGGCCATTCCCAAGTGAATGGCGATCAGTAACTTTCCCCACTTGCGTGGACTTCTACACATGGAACCATCCTCCTCAAGAGTAACATTATGTATAATAAAAAAATGTATATTGATGTCCCTTAGGGGTTAGCACAGTGCACACCTATAACCCATTACTTATTATTCTACATATATGTATAGGAGAGTTGATATGTGTATGTGTATATATGTGTGTATTTCTGTATCTCTTGGTGGCTATGTGACTAACATCTAATCGGTTAGCATGGCATGACGCAAATGGCCGCGGGCGGTTACGGTGACGATTGTGATTGTGATTACGATTTAAATTGTGCTGGTAGTTGTGATTGCGAACTAGTATGCCTTGTGATGCTGCTTTAGGCAATAACATCACGAATTGGAGAAATCCAAGACAGCAGGGTTAGAATTCGTTCAGATATATGCAAATTGTATTTACATAAATATATATATATATCTATGTTCTTATGCGAGTTTATCCTGCTAGGAATATTCTTTAGTGTTTGTGAAATCATAGAGAATATTTAGTATCATATTTTGAAAAGCGAATATAAAAATTCAATAGTAATAATATATAAAGAGGTTAGTAAGCATTAACTCTAAGTTATCACAAAATCATCATTTTTGACATATTTCCAAAAGTAATGAAATATCATAGCAACAATTTTATAAAATATTAACAATTGCGGAGGATGCCAAATTAAAAAAGTGTATCAGTATAATACAAAGAAAAAATATTTCCTAACAACAAAATGCTATAAACAAAATCTTACTTTTTTACAGAATCTAGACTGGTGACTGGGAAATATCGAAAACCTATTTCCAAAGTGGTGAGTCTTTTTCTTCTTTTCTGATTTTCACATCGGTGGCTACGTCAATAAGCAAAATTGTTGGATTTGGGGCTCAGAAAATCCACACGTTACTGTAGAGAAGCAAATACATCCACAACGAGTCACTGTTTGGTGCGGTTTCTGGTCTGGCGGCATCATCGGGCCATTTTTTCGAAAATGAGCGAGGAGCCGCGTTTAGAGTAAATGGCGAGCGTTACCGTGACATGCGAGTTGTTTCCAAAAATTGAAGAGAATCACATGGACGACATTTGGTTTCAACAGGACAGTGCAACTTGTCACACTGCCAAAGTTACACTCGAACTTTTGGCTACCGTTTTTGAAAACCGAATAACCAGCCGAAATTCCGATATCAATTGGCCGCCTCGGAGCTGTGATTTAAGCCCGTTGGACTATTTTTTGTGGGGAGCTGTTAAAGACAAATGCTATGCGAACCATCCAGAGACGATTGATGCTTTAAAACACGAAATCGAAGTTGCCATTCATGAAATTGGAGCCCAAACAATCGAAAATGTGCTTACAAATTGGGTTGATCGAGTGGCCTACAGTAAAGCCAGTCGTGGCAGTCATTTGAACGATACTATTTTTTATTCACAAATGACAATGTTCAATCTTCAAATCTTCATAAAAAAAATGTTTGAAAAAATATTGATAATTTTGTTTTTTTTTATAGCCGATTCAAAAAGCAAATTTTACATGGCCCACCCTATAGTTACCGGTCGTTTTCGTATAACTTACATAACGGTAAGCTCAGGAGTTAGTATCGTGGGGAGCACTGTTCTGAAGGTGAAGCTTCCGCCAAATGCCGAAATTGTGGAAAACGTCGATGATATTGCCCTGGTGGTAGTTGATAGGAAACTTGACCACTTGAAGGAGAAGTGCAACGAGTTAGATTTAGCCGGTCACAAAACCGAAGCAGTTCTAATAAGTGCTGGAAGCCACAATTTTCCAGAAAATCGACTAAAAATTGAAGTTGATTTTTATATAATGCATAATGAATATGGCCGCAAATTTTTCAAAAGATTCAACTGATAGTTTTCCCAATAAAAATTCGTAAAAAAACCGTATTTTTTGGCGTTTGAAATGGGAATCCCCCTTAAGTTGCATTTAATGTCCTTGAGAGTCAATATTTTACGTACAATCCGTAATGAAAGCCAACGGTAGTTGAAGGCCAACAACATTTGAGAAATATAAACGTTTGAGAAGTATGGTAAAGAGAAGTAAGGTAAGGGAGGAGTGGTTAACCATATGTGTATGTAAAACCTTATGTTTTGTAAAATATATTTGAACTTTCATTTGTAGAAGCTTATCTCCTACTATTGAGTTACTCATTTATTCTATGCCGAATTCCTTTAATGAATGCAGCAAGTTGTCTACCATCAGGAGTTACTATAGCTCCAATTTATACCTACCTCAAATCCGATCACGTTCAGATTAAAATAATTGATGAATATTATGGCTAAATGTTCCTTCACTACTTTTCTTCTACAGCCATCGGAAGAACAGATGTCTATATCTCTCTACATATATATTGTACTTTTTGAAGCATTTGACAAAAATGAATTAGTAAGCAGTGCAGTGCTAAAAAGTCAAAAAATTACAAAAAATCGTATACGTAATATATAAGTATGCACGTGTATGAATATTTTAGAGTCTTAAGTTAAATGTGAAAGATAACCAAATTCATCCAAAATGGCGAAGAAAGAATCGTTGTGGCTGGCGAGGAAACAACAATGTGACTTTACAATGCGAAGCACGTCAGTGACAGCAACACCAACCAATACCATCAACTATAAAGTGGAAAACAGCAACAGGAGGAACTTCAGTACTAAAAGGCAATAGGAAGGTGTCTAAGGCAACGTCAATGGCAGCTGGCATGTGGAAATATATACCCTATGATCTGAAAGTGCCGGGAATGTTTAACTAAAACAAAACGGAGTTAAATTTCAAGCAAATTTATTTTATCTCCTTCAAAAAATTGGTAGTCGAAAAAGTCTTTTCGTATTTCTAATCAAACTTCAACTCATTTTTTTTATATCTATAATGAGTTTTATTAAACCAAATATGTACCATTTTGGTCGACCACCTTTTACCTTTTTTTCTTCTAGAGACATTATTCCATCAGTGTAAAACTTGTGTGGTTTCTCGGCGAAAAACTGCGTCAAGTAATTTTCACAGGCTTCTCTTGAAGCCAACTTTACTCCATTAAGGGAGTTCTGCATTGACCGAAACAAATGGTAGTCCGATGGTGCAAGGTCAGGAATATATGGTGGATGCATCAAAACTTCCCAGCCAAGCTCTCCCAGTTTTTGACGAGTCATCAAAGATGTGTGTGGCCTAGCGTTGTCCTGATGGAAGACGACGCCCTCTCTGCTGATCAGTTTTGGCCGTTTTTTTTTCGATTGCTTGCTTCAATCAATGTAGTGTAGAATCAATCGTTCGAGCAGGCTGGAGCAGCTCATAGTGGATGATTCCTTTCCAATCCCACCAAACACACAGCATAACCTTTCGAGGCGTCAATCCTGGCTTTGCGACCATTTGTTGAGCTTCATCACCCTTGCACCATAATCTTTTTCGCATATTATTGTCGTATTTGATGCACTTTTCGTCTCCTGTTACCATTCGCTTCAGAAATGGTTCGATTTTTTTTCGTTTCAGCAAAGAATCGCAGATGTTAATTCGGTCCATTAAATTTTTAACAGACAATTGATGTGGTACCCAAACATCGAGCTTCTTTTTGTAACCAGCCTTTTTTAAATGGTTCAAAACCGTTTGATGATGAGTGATTAGCGCCTTGGCGATGTCATGGCAGCTTATGTGACGGTCCTGGTCAATATTTTCCATAATTTCATCGACTTTTTCAACGATAGGTCGACCGGAGCGAGGTGCATCTTTCACATCGAAATTTCCAGAACGGAAGCGAGCGAACCATTGTTGTGCTACACGAACTGATACAGCATCGTCTCCGTACACTTCACAAATTTCATTGGTGGCTTGCGTGGCATTCTTCCATTTTGTATACAAAAATTTCAAAATATAGCGAATTTCTTCATTATTTTCACTCATTTTTGAACAGCTATAACTTTTTTTTCAATTTCTCTGAATTTAATTTTTTTTTTGGTTAAATGAAGCTTAAAATGTCACCTTTCTAACACCATATGATATGACACAATGTGATTGGTAGCACTGGAGAAATATGACTCCAACGACATCTATTGACAAAATACGAAAATACTTTTTCGACTACCCAATATTACCCGTCTGAGGCTACACATATGTGCCAACGTTTAACCCAGTTCTCCATGCACCCCTGGTAGGCCGACGAAGGGATGGCCTGCAGCTCCTGCGTCGCATTCTCTTTGATCTCCTCTCTGGACTGAAATCTCTTTCCACGAAGGGGTAACTTCAACTTGGGAAACAAAAAGAAGTCGCACGGGGCCATATCAGGTGAATACGGTCCTTGCACGATGGGATTAACTTGGTGTACCAAATAATAATCGGAATAATCCAGCACAATTTGGGCTCGGTGTAATGGCGCGTTATCATCTGGCCAAATCCAAGAATTGTTTGGCCACATTTCCGACTGGCCATGCAGACACTAATGATCCGTTGGCGGTAAAAAGTGGCGGATGTGTGTCTTACAGTTCTACGTACATAAAAAAAAATATGGACCGGTTCCCGCGTGCGTGGTTCGTTTAAATTAAACATTTCCGGTACTTCCTTGTCATAGGGTATGTACGTATATCTAACACGCCTGTGCAGAATTTGTACATACATGCATATATGTATATGTATATGTATGTATGTACCTATGTGTGCCTACATATTTATGTTCTATATGCTTCTATATGTACATTTGTATACTAACATGTGTCTGTCCGCTTATTCCTATTTCGGGGAGCTCGCTCTTTTTGCGTACATATGTATGTAAGTACATATGTTTATACTTGTAGAGGAAGTCACCAAATCGCAAAGACAGCGAATGGATGTACAGGTAAGCTAGAAATAATAAATTTGCAAATAAAACTGAATATGAAGTGGAGCAAGAAATTGCAGTATGAATATAAATACAAATCTATATGGATATGGAAATAGTACAGTACTCTTTGATTTGGATTTATATATTTTCATAGTTTAAGAGTGTTAGTGCATGTTCATGGAGCAGACATCAGCAAATAAAAGTTGAAGGTTTGAGTCTCGAAAGATTTATTAAATACAAATTTACAGGTTTCAAATGAATAATCTTTTACCCATAGATATGATTTTCTTAAACGGCTATCACTTGGTTTCATAAAGCATTATTTATTTAACTTATAAATGGTTGAAACCAAATGTCATCCTCTTCAATTTGGAAACAAAACTCGTTGATCTTGTCATGGTAACGCTCGCCATTAACTGTAACCGCGGAAGAAGAAGAAGACTCACCGCTTTGGAAATAGGTTTTCAATATTTCCCAATTTTGTTCAAGCATATAGCGTCCCATTTCGTAAATTTCCAACCTTAAAGTAAATTATGAACACATTTGACATGTCATTTGTGTTACCATTCTCAAAAAAATAGGTGGTTCAAAAAGCAAACGCTACATGGCCCACCCAGTATGTATGTAAATGGCTCTTACACCCTTTACTGAGTTTTTGACCGAGCACTTCATTATATTTGTAGTGTATGTCTTGATATTTTTGTACAAATGGCGTGACCTACAGTGTTATGCAGCCCTCAATGGCAGAGGGTTTTTTATGAGGAGCTTTTTCATGGCAGAAATTCATACGGAGATTTGCTATCACCCCTATTAGAAAACCCGTTTGTTGTTTCATGTTCGGTGTTTCGAACCTGGTTCGGTATCACAAACCGCACCAATTCATTCGCCTGCCGTGGCCCCTTGTTGTACATTACAAGGAAGTTTAAAAACTTATACATAATTAATGGTGCTTTTTATAAAGTGCCAAAAAAAAAAAAAAAAATTATAGGCTTACGACTTAAATGGCGCGTTTGTTTGCATATTTGCATTGTAATTACCGTTTTGTCTGACATTTGATAAACGGAACCAGGCTCTGTTTTTTAAATTATATATCACAACATCTCCACATTATTGCTGTTACCTCCATACCCAGCCTTGAAGTTCTAAAAGGCGTGATAGGAGAATACTAATAGCACAATTTCGAAAAGACTAAGCTCCGCATGGAGCGCAATGGAAAAATACGAACGTGAACGTTTATATTCAAGGTACGTTTTTCATGAAATTAAAATCAAATGTCTTGCAACGTTTTACTGACGCACTTAAATGCTTCAGTTCGTATACTATTATATTTTACTGCTAAAATTAGATGAAAAAGTAATTTTCGAAAATATTGACTTAAATTTTCACTGCCATATGGCTAATGTGTAGGTACTCAAATATGTATGTGGGTATACTCGTACATTTATGCTAAATTTATACGTGCATGCATAAGCATGTTTGCATATTTATGTATGTACATACATGCATGTATGTATACGCACTAAGCTACATACATATGTATGTTTGTAACGCCAGTAAATTGCCATGTGATTTTATTATCATTGCGTTCAATTACCAAAACCAGACGTACGAAAAATTACCGCTGTTGGCGTGTTGCCATGCCATGCCACATCACCACAGCACCACTTCGCTGCTTTGCCACATTGAATTAAATGTATCCAATATCAGTACAAAATCGATTTTGGTAAACGGTGCCGAGGTCTGAGCTGCTTCACGTTGATTTCATTCAATTGGCGGTTATTGTTTATAGCTGTAATTATTGCCATTGTATGATAAGCATATGCGTGATACGCACATATACAAACATACTCGTACATGCATGCATAGCACAAGGTATTTATTTATGTCTGTATATATTTTTGCTTTTACGCGCTTGAAATGAGCAGTAATGCACACAATTTAAATTCCTGAATAGCAACATAATATCTATCACTTTTATAATCCGTATGTTCTTATTTACTTATAGAAATTATATATGTACATACATTGAAATTGTAATAACAAGTGCATATCGTTTAATCGCAGTTGGGTCATGTTAATTGATGGATGCATTTATGTACATATATCCATTTGTGGAACAAAGCCAAGACGCTTGCCGCCATTAGGGGGGCAGCGCGGCCAGCCACCCAAAGAGGATGTAAGCGCCAATTATATGTAATGTATGTATGTATGTGCATAAATATATTTATTATATATACTATACATATATGTATATGTATATATTTGCATGTTTTGATAGTATTATTTTATCAGCTGTATGTAAATATTTGTGCATTAGCAAATCGTTCGATCTGCATTGATACAGATGAAGATGGTATGAAGCAGTATTGGTGTTGTACAGCAGCATTCAACTTTATTCAAAAATACATTGTACTTTGATTTTATTTTATTTTTACATTTCAAATAGGAAACAAAAAGGAAGTAGGGGCGGGGACGCGTAATTAGCAGTTATTTATATAAGCAACAGGATAAGAATGTATGTATGTACATAATAGTCAAAAATAGGAAATGAACTGCAGCGGGCGGTTCGACGATATTCCAAAGGGTCACTAAGCAATGGTTAATTTTAGCCAAGTTTTACGTTAGAAATATTGAGAAAAAAATGTAGTTAGTAAATTTGACTTCATCTTAGTCTTTTTCTTTTAAAATATTGAGAGAAAAATTCTGGGAAAAAAAGTTGTTTGCTAAATCTAGGTTTCATTTGTATGGTCTTGAGCTCAAGATCATTAAAGCTTTTGTGAAAACTTCAACCATTGAGTCACAATCTTGAGCAAAAATGTTGTGCGTCTCTTTTTTGTGAAGTAGGAAGTATGAAAACAAGAGGAAAGGCAAATCATCACGACGAGTTATAGAGACCAGCATCGATGTCGAAGAGTAAACGCGCAGAGTGTTGCAGTTCCATATAAAAAGTGGACAAAAATAGGAAAATAACAATTGTCTCCTTAATGGAATGAACTACACACGCTGAAACAGAATATCAAATTTGTTTTTCATAGCTTTCATATTTTCGATGTAATTAAGACCAAGGAAGATCAAAAAATATTGTTTCTAAAGCATTCCAACAATTCCTAATACGTCTGAGTGCCATGTAATGCGTGCAGAAAAATATCACAATTCGCTAAAAATGCTCACGATTTCGCATTCTTTGAGCAAAATGCATATATAAACTCAGATGTAACGTGCAAAAGAAAACCCCCCTTTTGTATTAAAGTAAATTTCTAACTTCACGGCTCTATTAATCATTTCCTTCATTTTTCATTAATTGGATAATCCAATGTTCGTGCGTTTTTTAAAGGTGATTTCAAAATTAATAAAAAAAGTTTAATGTATTTAATAATATATTTCCCTCTATTATTTACAATACCTTCCCAACGTTTAGGCAAATTTTTAATTCTCTGTTCAAAAAATGTTTTGTCCTTGGAGCCAAAATACGCTTCGATATCCCGTTTTATAGTTTCTTTTGAGGAGTAGTTCTTGTTACTCATATGGGATGGAAGTCCACGGAAAAGGTGATAATGACAAGGTGCAATAACCCGAGAGTATGATAAATGCACCATTAGCTCCCATCCGAGCTTGTTGCGCTTGCCCAATGTTTGCCTTGCGGTATGAGGTCTTGCGTTGTCGTGGTGAAACAAAACTTTGCGTCTATTCACTAAACACGGTTAATTTTAGTTAAGTGCCTCATTCAGGTTTGATAGCTGATGGGAATAATAAATAGCAGTTTTCGTCTGGTTTGGTTTCAGAAGTTCATAATAAACAATACCGGCCATATCCCACCAAATAGACAGGAGAATCTGCTTGGGGGGAAGGCCAGCTCTAGGGATCGGTTCTGGTGTTTCATCGTTATCTAACTATTGCCATTTGCGAACAGGATTATTTTAAAGGACCCATTTTTCATCACCAGTAACGATACGGTTCAAAAAACTTTCATTTTCAAGCCGTTGCAGCAGCTGTGTGTTCTCACATTCACTCTCTGCTGAAGGTTGGCGACGGAAAGTCTATGCAGAACCCATTTTCCCAGCTTTGAAACCTTTCCCAACTGAACCAGGTGCCTGTGAACTGTTCCATGCGATGAATTTAATCTCTGAGCTACCATAAAGACTGTCAAATTTGGCTCAGCTTTCACGGGTTCGAGCAAGGCGTCGGAGTTAAAGACTTCAGGACGACCAGCGCGCGGGGCATCCTCCACGTCGCAGTTACCACTTCGGAATTTTGAAAACCACTTTTGCGCAGTCCTTACACTCACGGTATCCTCTCCGTGAACAGTGTTTATTTCTGCAGCAGCAGTTGTTGCATTTTTATAAATTTAAATTAACGAACTTATGGACTGAGCTGAGGCATAGCACAACTTTTTTATAACCTTACAGCGCTTTTCTTGTATCTGAGTGTTTTCATCTGCGCGCACTTGACACATCAAAACTATCATCTTTCCCTGCGACTGCCCACACTTAGAAGACATACATATGTATTCACATAAATATACGGGTGTACATTAGGGCGTGTCGATTTAAAAATCGCTCATTGCTCTGTGAAAATCGCATTCTAGGGATCAAAATAAGAAACTTTGCCGAAGGAACCATACCTCTAAAACGAATTCTGATGCCCCCCAATTTCAAAATATCACCATTTTTGGCTTTTACATGAAAAAATCAGCTAAATGGCTATGTTTTTTCTTTATTTTTATTTATTTATAATAAATATTATTTATTTATAATAATATCTATTTTTTCTCTTAAGAAATTTATTTAGTCAGAACATATGTAAATGACAAAATTAATTTAAGTGAGTTATAGAAAAGAAACTAAAAAGTTCGACCCAAATTGGGGGACATCAGAATTCGTTTTAGAGGTAGGGTTCCTTCGGCAAAGTTTCTTATTTTGATCCCTAGAATTTTCACAGAGCAATGGGCGATTTTTTTGCCTCCCCACAAATCGACCCGTCCTAGTGTACAGATTTATAAGGGTTGCGGGCACACGCTCTGACAAAAATGCAAGGTTCACCAAATAGGTTTGTCTTGCTTAACAAAAATGGACTTATGCACAGCTCAAAGGGTAGACAGTTCGAAGACATTTATTTTTTGAATGTGATATTAAAAACAAAAAAAAGAATAGGTAAATCAAAGTATTAACAAATCTCTCAAATACGTGCATATGTATGTTCCTTTGCTGTACGCGTGCTTAGTGCTTTAGCCAAGACAAATCTACACGGCACTCGCTTCGGTAACGGTTTATTTTTGTGTATACGAGCAAAGTCATCGTAGAATTTTTAGCGATGATTTTGATCCTAACCTAGGGCATCTATATGCTTTTTGCCAAAAATTTTGTGATTGTGATTCAATCTCATTACTTACTCAATGCTTCAACTCAAGTACTGAGGATAAACTGGTCGAGACATGTCTGAAAGTTTGAGTTTAAAGAATTTCGTATATGCCAAAACTGAGCCTAAACTAGTGATTATGGGAGCGAAGCTGAAAGTGGATTTTTAAGCAGAAGCCTAATTTTTCTTGCAAAAATATGAGATTTTCTTCGCAGTCCATTTTGTACATATTTATTTTCTAAAGTTTAAATTCCTAAATTTTACTAGCTCAAAAAAAACTTTATTAACTTGGACTGTTGTGTCTCTCTCTTTTCCGGTTCTCAATCCGTACTTCGTTAAAATATGTTTCTGTTGAAAAAATAAAAAACGTAAGAAAATACACAATGCATAAAAAAGTTGTGTGGCAAAAGCTCTACATGGTTGCAAGTGACGCCTGCCAAGACGTTACCACAGGCTGACAGCCCAACACGAATAAAAACAGGTGGATTGGTTAGCTGCTGTAGCTGGCTGGCAGTTACCAAGGCAGTGTCTTGTATTCATTAAGAGACAGGCAACCGTGCAAAATGCCTTGCAGGCTGCTGGAAAATCTGAGGCTTTATAAAAGCGTGTGTAAGTGGGCTGAAGTAGACAGTAAGAAGAAACCGCCGTTAGGTCTCATATTCCATTTAAACAAAAATCCAAGCGAATAACGTTTACAACGGTAGTGTTGGTAGCGTTTTTACCAACAAAAGGGCTAGTAAAGGGAGTTGGCACCAGAGACAACGAGTCGTATGAGTGATTTGCTGTGCGTTAAATGTTGTGGCAGCACTTCTACAAAGTTGAGCTTTTGCTGTGCAGTCACATGATGCCTTTGCTTTTCTCTTGCTTTTACCGTCGCCTGCGCCTGCATCTGAATGTGACTCGTGTAGCGTTAAATTGCATTTCAATTTTAATCGCATAAACTGAAAGCCGTTGTACGGCAATGGATGAGCAAGCGGATGGAGGAGTGAGCAACTTTAATTTCCGTTTGTCAAAGAGTTAAACAGCGCGTCGAGCGCACCACACAGCATTCATTTGATGAGTGTGAATAAAACTACGTGCATTGTATGAGTGTAAGTATGTATGCCAACATGCCAGCTGCTACAAACATTGCGAGTGTGAATTGTGAATTGCAGATTTTTACGCATCACTCTAGTAGTACTCGTAAATGCTGCAAAATACTTGGCACATAAACTTTTCAACACTATGTACTATGTACATCTTAAACATACAAAATGCATGTACAGTATGTACGTATGACTGCGTATATCGTTAGCAGCGTATGAAAATGAACGTGCTACACATATGTTGCTTATAAGCGCACACATGCACCACTCGAATCGGTAGTCCGACTGACCAATGGTTCTTACATTTATGTCCCTCCAACTGAGTAGGCAGTGTATGAATTCCATATAGCGCATCGTAAAGCAAAATCAAAAAGAAGAGTAAGAGGAGTAAGAGACGATTGCCGCCCGTTAAACTGGCTATAAAGCATCATTTGTGAGGGGCACTTGCTGGTTGGCTAGCTGATGGCTGTCGACTGGTCGTTATTTGCTGCTGATTCGCTTGTAACGTTTGTCCGCTCTCGGACAGGCTTGACAATCGGCGCATCTGTGAAATGCATTTACACGTTGTAATCGCACTCACACGCCTAACACACATGCATATACATACATGCACAGACACAAATGGTTGGCACATCTGACGTTGTTTTGTTAATCCGTATATGGAACAAACAGTGGGGCACTTTAGAGCAGCAAGTATGAAGACAATATTTTAAGTCAATATAATTTTGTATAATTTTTTTCCGTAACCAATATAATTGAGGACATAACATTGATTTCAGTAGCAACAATTCCATTTCGAATGTTATTTTAAAATAGTTGCAGAAAAAAAATACTTTAATAATTCGAGTGTTAGTACCAAAGTTTTCACTTTTTCCCAATAAATTTTTTTCATATTAGATGTATTTTATTGGTCTAAGCCTTTTACACATGACTCCTTTTGGGTGTTTTCTTTCTTTATTTTGGTCTTTCACCGAGATTCGAACCTACGTCTTCTCCGAATTCCGAATGGTAGTCACGCACCATCCCATTCGACTACGCTGGCCGCCATGGATAGCGATATTGAATACCACTACAATAAACCTTTTATTTTTTCCCAATGATGAATTACGCTCGTATAGTTGCTATATGGGTTGGTGCGTAATTACCATTCGGTAGTTCCCCGCTTTGAAGCCCCGAATATGAAACACTATACTACTGCGGGCAAAAAGTAAGGTGAATTTATTTGTCAAACTTCGCGGGATTAAAATTTCGCTCTAGTTATTTTTTTCATGAGTTGGCAGCACTGTTAGTAACAGCTGGGCCAACTTTCATGTGAATGTCATTATCAGTAATATATTTACGCTTGTGTTTACCAAACGACCAAGAGTGCATTTTTCGATTTTTACAATGTCTGATTTGATTGAGCAGAGAAGTGCCAACAAATTTTGTTTGCGGAATGAAATTTCGGCTGCGGAAACGTTTACGATGTTGCAGAAGGGATTTGGTGATTCGAGCATGTCGCAGAAAAATGTTTATAAGTAGTACAAAGACTTCAAAGAGGGTCGAGAACGTGTTGATGACTTGGAGCGCTCCGGACGACCATCGACGTCAACAGATGACCAACACGTCAATAAAGTGAAGGAGTTAGTGCTCAAAAATCGTCGGTTGACTGTTAAAGACCTTACTGATACTCGTATGATCGGAATATCAGAAGGATCTGTGAAAACCATTTTGAAAGACCATTTGGGCCTACAAAAAGTCAAATCTCGTTTGGTACCGAAAATTCTCAATTTCTTGGAAAAAAGTCGTCGTGTTGATGTGTGTTAAACAATGCTTTCAGACTATCAGGACAAGCTCAAATGCATCATTACGGGAGATGAGATTTGGATTTATGCTTACGACCCTGAAACAACCGACCAATCAAGCGAATATCGTGCTAAAGGCGAGGCCAGACCGAAAAGAGCACGTCAAAGTCGTTCAAAAATAAAGGTCATGATGACAGTTTTCTTCGATTTTCGTGGTGTGGTGCACTATGAATTGGTGCACTGTTAATAAGGAATATTATTTGAGCGTTGTGCGTCGTTTACGTGAAGCAATTCGGGCCAACAACTCTTGTTTTTTGCATCACGATAATGCACCGTCTCACACTGCACTCGTTCTTCGTTACCATTTCGCCAAAAATTCCACGCAATCCGTTCCGCAACCACCGCATTCGCCTGATTTGGCTCCGTGTGACTTCTGGCTATTCCCAAAACTCAAGAAACCACTCCGGGGAACGCGATTCGAGTCGATTGAGGAGATAAATGCTGAATCGAAGAAGGTGCTGATGGATATACCGGAAATGGACTATTTGGCATGTTTCGGGGATTGGAAAAATCGTTGGCATTAGTGTATTTCATCGAGAGGGGATTATTTTGAAGGGGATGAAATTGATTTACAAGAATAAATAAAGATTTTTTCATTTGACAACCAAATTCACCTTACTTTTTGCACACAGGAAAAGGGCCGCGCGGCCAGCGGTAGGCAATGGTCATACCTCCGAGTGTATTTCCGCCATCAAAAAACTTATAAAAAAAACCATATTCCTCTCGGAGGCAGCATAAAACTTTAGGTCTAAAAATATCAAGAGATAAACCACAAATAAGGATAGGAGCTTGGCCAAAGGCCCACAACGGATTACACCCAATTCAGATTACTTTTTCTTATGGCTGTCTGAAGTTACAACAATTAAATAATGGGTGACACATTATCCCAAGTTCGGAGACTCTAACACCAGAAAATATATTTATTCGTATACTTTCATATGAACCACGATGAGTGAAATTTGTAAATATTTAGTCCGATAAAACCAATAGTTTTTGCTGAATCATATCGACTAAATCGTACAACAATGTTTTGAGAAAAACTTGTTTACAGTGAAATTTACGCTCTGGGTTTAAAATAAATGTTCAGATTCTAGTTCCTTCATATAAGTATAGAAAGTTATATGTTAAGGGGGGAGCCTGGATTATAAGGTCAAAATAATCAATTTTTTTTTTTTCGTTTTAAGCGATTCCTAAAATATTTCAGAATATTCACACAAAGTTACAGAATCCTAATTCTCAATATTTCCGTAGATACAAAGCCAAAGGTAGGCGAGCGTTAGGTAGTTACGCTGTGACCGGACAGCTACGAGTATAGTACAAACTTTATCTTCTTTTCTCGACTTTTCTTTTTTATGATTTCTTTGAATCGGCGTACATGAATGAAAAAAAACTAATGAACCTATTGAAATGAATCATAGCTTGTTCCCTTCAGTATAAAATTCTCTTCTATTTGAACTAACAAAATAGATAAAAAAAATGTATACCAAGTTGAATTGAATTTTTTTTTTTATAGAAAGGCATTTTTTTCTTTAAAACCTCCAAAAAGTTGAAATTTTGGAATTTCTCTCAGTTTTCTTAGTTCATCTAGAATAAAAATCATGATAATTAGAAATCCATTTGAATTTTTTGCTTTAGATAATAATTACGAGCTTTATCTTGTACGCCAATTGGAAACTCCAGCGTTGCAGCGCTCTACTAATTTCTATGTTAAACATTTTTTTCAACTTATTTTAACCAGTACAAAAATTTTTTATACTTTTTAAATGTTCATTAAAAGATAGAAAAAATTTTGCAGTGCTAAATTAATTTTTTCCTTACAAAAAAATCGCAAAGAGATGCAATTTTTAGACCTCATAAACCAGGTTCCCCCCTTAAATTCCAAATAAACACAAAGGCAGATCGGGGATCTTTCAGAAATTAATATATATAATGTATATCAATATATACTCCAACAAAAACCTGCTCCGTTCAAGATCTACGTCAAATCTGCTTGGCACTCAATGCGCCATATGAAAGAGTAGTGAGCTACACAATCGCAAAGAGAATCGATACAGTAAACATGAATTTTCTTCATTGAGTATTCTATTAAGTAAAATTTTTACGCAAAATGGTCTAAAACTGTTTTTTTTTTATGTAGCTCCTTGGCGATACTACGACTACTAACATGTCGGGCAACTTCGGTTCTTTCTTGGATTTTATCGACATTTTCTTTAACACACAAATGACTGAAGGGAATCGACAAAACCAAGATTGCACTAATTACACTATCGATACCAGCGGTCTAGCTTGCAATTCCGCCTTTATTAAAGAAAAAATTGTAAAATGTACTGAATTTTCTCTTTGTTGACTTCCATTGTTAATACGCTGTAACTCACAGCTCAATGGCACAAACAGAAAAGAGCAAATGCATTTTTTTAGTGTGAAATGCCACCTTGACAACTGGCCTAAACTTCAAATTGTTTGAATGATACTTTACGAGATATCGATCACTACAGCCACCTACCGAGAAAATAATTTATTGCTTTTTTCCCAAAAATAATATATCGATGTTAAAGCATACCTATATGTACAATACATATTTGCTCCTGTAAGTGCAGAAATTTTGGAATTGTTTACGATGATTATACGAGGGGTGCCTTTTATTTGGCAGGATTTGGCAACCCTGGTGTTGCAATCTGGCAACTGACAGCTGTATCGCAAAGTTTGACATTTTTTGCTTTTACGTACTCAGAACGTTTTGAAATATTAGCGCTATTTGTGTTGTTTACACTAACTTAAAAGATTCATCGCGGTCCAAAAATGGAATTAAATCGTGAACATTTTTGTGTGATTATTTTTTACAACTTTCGACGTGGATTAACTCAGCAACATTGCATGGATGAACTTAATTCATTTTTTGGCGATGAAGCTCCATCAAGGACCAGTATTTATCGATGGTATGGTGAATTCAATCGTGGCCGTAGTTCACTCCAAGACGAATTTCGTGAAGGTCGTCCAAAATCAGTTGTTGTTCCGAAAACCATTGATGCTGTGCGCGAACTGATATTGCAAGATCGTCATGTGACCTATCGTGAGATTGAGACAATCTTAGGCATTAGTGGGACCAGCATACATTCAATATTGCATAAACATTTGACTGTCAAAAAAATTTGTTCTCGTTGGATCCCACACAATTTGTCAATCGCTCAAATAAAGGCTCGTGTCGATTGGTCGAAGAAAATGCTCAAATAATACGAACGCGGGGCTTCGAAACACGTCTATGGCATCGTGAGAGATGATGAATCATAGATTTACGCGTATGAGCCCGAAAGTAAACAGCAGTCGACTGTATGGGTGTTTCAAGATGAGCCCAATCCAACAAAGTTGTTCGCGCACGAAGCACTTCGAAGCAAATGGTCGCCTGTTTTTTCGGAAAAACTGGGCATGTCGCAACCGTACCACTAGAACAACGCAGAACAGTAAATTCTGAGTGGTACACAACCATTTGTTTGCCAGTTGTCTTCCAAGAAATTAGGAAAACCAATCGACAAAGACGGATCACTCTTCACCAGGACAATGCGAGCTCTCACACATCGGCTCAAACAACTGCATTTTTGAGCACCCAAAACATCGAATTAATGGGTCATCCGTCGTATAGTCCTGACGTGGACTTCTTTTTATTCCCGTACGTAAAAAACAAACTGAGAGGTCAACGTTTTTCGACACCTGAAGAAGCGGTTGCGGCATTCAGAATGCACGTTTTGAAGGTACCTCATTCAGAGTGGCAAAAGTGCTTCGACAATTGGTTCAAACGCATGCAAAAGTGTATAGATCTTCATGGAGAATATTTTCAAAAACAATAAAGTGATTTTCGATGATTAAAATTTGTTTTTGTTCTATAATCCCGAAATATAAAAGGTACCCCTCGTCGTTAGGCATATCTAATGGATCTGGTAAATCACAAGAATTAACTTCCATTACTTGAACGATTTTGCTAACATGTGTAACCTTTAGTACCTGGTGAATTATAAACTGTACAGCTGATTGCACAATTTCAATTTGAACCAGCTCTGAAATTATCATTAAAGTTTTTAATATATATTGCCTTAATATAACCTTGTATATTAAGAGTTCTGCAGTTTTATGCTGCCACCGAATGGCAGGTGGATTTTTATGAGGAGTGTTCCCAAGCAAAAAATTCACAAAACACCGTCTGTGTTTGATTTTCTTCACACTAAAGTCACTGTAAAACATATCTGTCATACATGAATGCATGCGTGTATGTATGAATTAAGCGACAGACAGCGACTACAGCAGCGCGTCGGGAAAATGTACGTGCACTGATGTGCATTAATGCGCACAAAATTGTGGCGACGGCGACTGCAGCACACTTTTCCAGCCGTTCCTTCCGCCTTTTTAATTCACGCGCACATACACGCAGTATATACGTACATCTGCCACTGTGAAATGTAGAAATTATGAATCTCTGCCTTCTACTGAGTGCAACTCAGCTCACCAGTATTCGCCCAAAATAACAATATAAATGCTTGCTTTGTACGCAAAATCGCATTTATAGTACGCTTCCCTTCTCATAATTGCCGGTGCTGAAATGTTACTCATACGCCGCGTCAGCTCATCTGCCCAAATAATCACATATACACGCTTGCAGCGCACAAGTGGAATGAAGTTGTGAAATTCAAGGTAACATACGTTCATTCATTATATTCATTTATTGTACTCACACACATACATACATACCTGCATATGCAATCTCTCATAATAATATATGCGCATAATTTGCATTACACACACCTACACAGACACAAACGTATGTATACATGTGAGTAGGTACATGTTTAGGTAAATATGGATCGCTTTAGGCATTCG
Organism: Anastrepha fraterculus; assembly: GCA_037575425.1. Classification (NCBI taxonomy): domain Eukaryota; kingdom Metazoa; phylum Arthropoda; class Insecta; order Diptera; family Tephritidae; genus Anastrepha; species Anastrepha fraterculus. The sequence goes on from JAYXIM010030392.1 coordinate 21,156, forward strand.
CGTGCGTTTATATGAATTATGCGCAAATTTGCTGAAATTAAATCCACTTTAATTGTTTTCTCACAGGCCGTTTGTTGGTTGATGGCAAACGTAAATGCCTATCGGAAAATTTTAATGTTTGTCATTGTTATCTCGTGTGCGATTGCGAAATTTTAATAAATCAAAGTTCGTGCTTCATTTGTCACGCAACATCAATCAAGCAGCAACATGAAGCTTTAGACCTACACACTCTCACGTGCACTCACCGGCATGCGAGTATAGTTATAAATCTGTACATGTAAATGATTTTGACTTTGATGTAATGCATAATTTTAGCTTCATTAGGTTTCCAGCCAACGTTGTCGACATAGTCATTACCCACTCTATCTCTAATTATATAACTGTATCTGAGGGTGTTCATTTTCACCATCTATTTCATTCCTTTGTCACATTTTGCATATCTTTCTTGTGCGTGCCTGTCTGCAATCTGTCTCGGCTCAGTTGATCTTTCACTTGGTCACATTCTCAATAATTGACCGTGAATATTTGTTTGCTTTGATCTTCTGGTGTGCTTTCATCCACTCCCTCATTTTTCCTAAAAATTTTCCTACACTTTTCGTCTCTTTGCCTAATTTCTAAACATTATGCATCTTTGAAAGCACCGCTACCGAAGTAAGTTTCTTTGCTTTGCTTTACATTAAAAATTTGTACTGTCAGATGGGTACGTCTTACTGACTTTGCACGTAGGCACGTTGAAATATTGCCGTAGGCTGTTTGGACTATTCAACGTGCGATACAAGTACTTCTACGAAATATTGCAAATTACTGACCATCTTTTCACGTAATTCAATTAATAAACTTTTGAAAGCTAAGCTAGCAAGTTTAATTCAGTTTATAGGAATTTATAAAATATTTCATACAAATTAAGTCTTAATAATGATCCTTTTATACATAAGCAGACAAATCGCCAAATCGCTGCGGCGGTTATTGATCTAATTAAGAAGAAAAAGAAGACAATTTGAATTGATAATTTATCTGGAAGCGTAATCAAACCATTTTCTTTGCTTGTAATATTTTAGAGTTGTCTTTGGACATATAAGAAAATGTTGATCATTCCTCACGTACGTACCGTAAAGTACTTTTCTTTTAGAGCATCATAATCGGAACCTAAAAATTGGTTGTCTAACAAAATATTTTCTTAAAATTAACTCAAGCTTTAGTTGATCTTCTTTGGCCTGTGTATACCTAATTTCTTGCTAAAACCAGTGCTGCACTTCATAAACCGTAAATCTAACCAATCGTAAATTTTGCGATTTACGAAACTGTGTTTTCCATTTTATTGAGACTCGGTGTTTTTGTTTTCTTTTCTCCATTCGTAGTTACGATCATTTCGTAAATTTGACAAGAGATTAGTGTTACTCTAATTTTTTTCTTACTAACCACTTTTTATGCCGAATCCCTTCCTTTTTGGTAAAGGTTTCATTTGGCAAAACACTTCAAACTTGCTAGACTCCTAAATACGGAGGCGATCGAGGTACATATGTAAAGCTGAGTGAAAGTAAACTTATTCTACTTTGCAACAATTTTAAATTAGAAATTCAGACTTGCACTGTATGAAGTAGTCAGAAGTGAAGTTTAAAGATCTGAGTGCAAAATGAAGAAATTTCTTTTGATTGCGTTCAAATCTATTGATGTGCCACTCACGATATGGGCGCCAAATAAAGACGGGATAATCCAGCTTGGAGCCTATAAACGAAGTAAATAGCTTAATCGGAATCAAAACTCCGAATGAAGGCAAGTGTGGAACGCGATTTGGCGATCACAAAATTTAAGTGTCAATGAAACTGAAAAGTAGAATTAAATCAGTAATTTCATTAAGAGTATTTAGACGCGAGTACTTTATAAAACATGTGGCAAGGATGAAATGCTTCGACTTAGAAAATGATACATGCGAATATTTCTTAATATTTAGTTGATGTAGATTGCTATGATGCCCTGAGGGGCACCAGAAGAGGCAATAAAAGAACAAGAAGATACATTATCGACAACGACTACATATTCACGATTGGGAAGATGCGATATTGTTCATTTAAGGAAAATAGAAAACGTAATAATAGAAAATGTAAAAACACAAAACGTAATAACTTCGAGATTAAGGAAGTAGTCTGGTAACTTACACGTTTTTTGAGGCCATGTTTGGGACATTTTTTGGAAGGGAAAATAAAATTCAATCGGTTTGATTTTCTGATATGTTATTAAAGGTATCAGAAGGTGTACAAAAAAAATTTTTTTTTTTCTTTAATGTTTTGATACTATTTTTGTACACTGCAGCAAGCGGCAAAAAAAAAGGGGTACAGTGGCTGGCCGGCGTAATTTCGTCACTTGTGGTTATCTGAAACAGAAAAAACAAATTGCTTATTAATCAGTGTGCTTGTCGTTCTGGCGGGTAGTAAGATCAAATTATTTTGACAAAAAATAACAAAATGGCAGACTTCGTAAGAAAATTGCCTTTTTTAAAGTGGAAATCGGACTAAAAAATGGAAAGTTAGGGACGAAATAAATTAAATCTACTACCCGCCAGAACTATTGAAGTGTAGAAAAACACATATCTAAATTTCAGCTCAATCCGTTAGATAGGAAATTTGTTTTCACGACGGCCATCCGGAAAAACGTTGTTTTGAGAAAAACGCGTTTAAAGTTTTAGCAATTGAGCCGAGCAAGTACGAGCCGCTCTCATGTATGTGCTATAATTTCGTCAATATTTCGAATTTCGGTCTAAAATTTGTACAGTATATTACCAATATATCGCACTTTTAAAATATGTAAAGACCCGAAATTCGAAATTTTCAAAATAAGTTACTAGACTACTCTTAAGGTTGACTTATTTGGTAGTTTAGAACCATCCTGATTAATAGAACTATTAATCTACGGGGTGAACGATATGACTGCTTGCATATAAACTGTCAAAATTGTTCTAAAGACAGTTCAATATATTGTTTATAAGCCATCATAAGCATTTGCGTCTCAGTTTTGTTGAATTTTATTTTCTGTGATGGAATTCAAACGTAATAGTGTGATTGCGTTATATTTGGCTGGAAAATCACCAGGAAACCAGTCATTGTTCGTGAGCGCAGTCACCTCAAAGTGAATAAAATGTTTGTGTATCGCACTATAAAACGTTACAATGATACTGGTAGCGGTAGCAAAACGCTATGGAGGTGGACCAAAAAAACCGCAACAACGCCAGAAATGGCTCGGAAAGTGAAGGCTCGACTTGAACGAAATCCACGTCGAAGTGGAAGAATAATGGCCAAAGAACTGAAAATATCACAAAACAGCATTCGACGCATATTGAAAAATGAGCTCAAGGTCAAGGCTTACAAGTTCCAAAAGGCACACGACCTTTCACCCCAGCAAAAAAAAGTTCGGTGCGAAAGAGCAAAGGAGTTGTTGCGCTTGCACGAACGTGGCGAATTTCCTAACATTGTGTTTTCTGATGAAAAAAATTTCACAATTAAGCAGTTCATAAACAATCAAAACGATCATGTTTACTTGACCGAACGCTCACACGAGAATTTGAGCCTATGTATGGCCAATCGAAGCAATTTCCATCGCAAGTAATGGCTTGGGGCGTAGTGACCGCTGATGGACGCTCTCCAATCGTTTCTATCGAGCCTGGTGTCAAAGTGAATGCAACTTATTATGGGGAAATGGTTTAGAAGCTGGAGCCGTGGACACGCAAACTTTTCGGTCGTAGACCATGGACGTTCCAACAGGACTCGGAATCTTCTGCAAATTTTATAGCGCTATAGCATCACATTTGAGAAGAAGGTTTGCTGGAAATTCCGATGATCGGTCCTGTTCAGATGGCTATACAATCTGCAGAAAGGAGGGTTAAGAGTGGCCTGAATGTTCTTTGATAATAACACCCAGTAAAGGGTGTCCAGCTCTCGTGTCTTAGTGAGGTCACAGCCTCTCTAACCAAAGCGCTCGCTCTTAATTCCCAGTAAATCCCGTGTTCTGGGGCCCATATGAACCGGATGTGTTTGTACCTTTTTAGCAGAATCCATTTCCCATTGTACTCATGGGCTAATGAAGACTTAACCTCAAAATAAGACAACGGCTTGAGTGACACCTGACTATTGGTGCAGGCTTCTGACTAAGTTGATCTCTGCACATAGACAGATGGCATATACTTTC
>JAYXIM010030395.1:0-14119 GCA_037575425.1 Anastrepha fraterculus
CATCTTATGCTGGAATCTGGTGCTGCAGACCACCATGTCTCGGGCCCCGGCGAAGTCGATCAGCCTCTGTCCGTTACAGGATATTTCGTTGTGCAGGCTGAATTTTCCGACTGTGGGACCAAAAATTCCCTCTTTGCGCACCTTGTTTTAAGTGGTCCCAAACCCAGCGCTAGATTCTGCGTAAGATTTTTGGACCTTTGCACGTTGGCAACAGCGAATATCGCAGACGATGGAACGATGAGCTGTATGAGCTTTACGACGACATAGACATAGCGCAGCGAATAAAGATCCAGCGGCTACGTTGGCTGGGTCATGTCGTCCGAATGGATACAAACGCTCCGGCTTTGAAAGTATTCGATGCGGTATCAGCTGGTGGTAGCAGAGGAAGAGGGCGGCGTCCTCTGCGTTGGAAAGATCAGGTGGAGAAGGACTTGGCTTCACTTGGTGTGTCCAACTGGCGCTGGTTAGCACGAGAAACAAACGACTGGCGCGCTTTGTTAAACTCGGCCAAAATCGCGTAAGCGGTTATAGCGCCAATTAAGAAGAAGAAGAAACCCAGCGCACAACCAGCTATCCTGGAATGTTTCGCCTTCTCACCTTAGCTCACTCCCAAACGGGTGTTCGGAAGCTACCCAGAGGGTACGTGGGCTAATCCCGGAAGTTGTGAGCTGCTTGAACCATATGCAGAAGAATCGTCCTGTCGATTCAGTAACTTTCCACTTGCGTGGACTTCTACATATGGAACCATCCGCGAAGCTGGAAAGCTGACGTTAAGAAAAAACGTGAAGAGTTTGACTTGAAGTTAAAAGCAGCTAAAACCTCTTTTACAGCTATATTACCTTTAGGCGCTCAAGTTTATCAATGCGCAACAGATTACTTATTTACAAACAAACACTAATACCGGTTTGGATTACGGTATACAATTCTGGGGATGAGCTAGTCAAAAGTACAAAACCTCTGTATAGATGATAGATTTACAAGGTTTGTTTGATAGTTATGGAGAAAAAAAATTGTGAGGAGAACTTTGGCTACCACGTCACTAGGGATATGTTTAACAAAATTTATCTTGCATCAGTGATATTCGAAAAACATATTTGATTTGATTTGCTGTTTTAATTTTTCCATAGCCTATGAAGTGTATGGAAAGATTGTTCGCTGGACAAAAGTTGAAATCCCAGAAAAACGTTGCACCTATATGACTACTCTTTTGTAGATACAAAATCATCAGTAGTTCGAGCTTTTTTGGACTCCTCGCCCCATCAATCAACCTTCTTGTATCTGAAAAAGTTGAGTATCTGTAAGTAAATATTTAAGTCCCACTTCATAATTACTTTACTAAAATGGCACCTATTTAATACCAAATCAACCTAATCTAAGTTCAATTTAAATTCTGTTCCGGTGTTTTAACTTATTTTACTATCACTTTTGAAATCTTCACTTCTCCACCCTCTCCTGTCAGTACTCATCTACTTAACAACTACTTTTTTCCCAGCCAACACTCACTAAATTAGCCCCATTTGGTGCTGTCATATCTGACAACAGCAATTCACAAAATTAATTCATAATTGACACAAATTTTTGGCATTACCTTGAAAATTCCTGTCAATTCGGTGTCGAAATCACCGAAAACACATATCAGGGATTTATTTACACAGACAGGTGTTATTTCAAATCCCCGCAGTCCCAAAAGGCGTACGGCTAACTTGCAGCAAAAACACACTTACACATATCCAAACAAATGCATCTCTCTGTGCAAATGCAATTTAATTTTGCTTGCATTGTTTTGTAAATAAATAAATTAATTAATTAATAAACAGTACTGTTAAGATCATGTCACATGTCGATAGAGTGAGTGAAAGAGAGAACGAGCTTTTGTGTGCAAGTGAGTATGTTGTGTGCGGTGTTGCTTTTTGCTAAAATATGCATCTGGCTATGTGTGTGAGCAGCTGCTGCAAGTGTTGCTAGTAAATTAATTATGAAGAACCACAAAATTGCAACATTTAATGACAATTGCAAATACAAATTCAAGTGTGTTCATATCTACATATACATACATATGTATGTACGAGATCATGAAGCTGCATGTGAATAAGCAATTTAGCCTGAATATGTGAGCAGGAAATAAAGCGCTCAACAGTGTAAATTTTCAGATGTTGGTGTCCTGAGGTTTTTTGTTCTACGAGTTCATAAATATGTCATAGGTATATAAATAGAATGTGTATGTATGTAAATTTATGTTTGTATACATATTTCGATTGTAGCCACCCACCCGTAGCGAAATTATAACGTAAATTACTTTCAGTATTAATTTGATTTTTGCTTAAATAAAAACGAGTAGGGTAGAATTCAGTTTCTCTTTAATTTTCAAGAACAAGCATGAAATTACCTCACATACAGGTAATTTTCCTGTCGTTCATCCCAGATTACAAATTATTTATAGAATTTCAAAATTACACTAAGCGGTATATTGGCAGATTCCAGAAACTTTTAAGTTTACCCACTTAATAACAGCATAAAAAAATTCAGATTTTTTTGTGGGACAGAAAAGCAGTCATATAATCCAGAAATCATATCATTAATAGACCATTTTTGTAGAATAAAGCGATAGTCCAGATGGCTCAGTTTTTTACAGTAGTTGAAAAATTTTAAATTTAGGCCATAGTATATGTAGGTATATTAATTCTAAAAAAGTTATAAACAAATTTCTGATAGAAAAGTATTATCCATGTTCTTTTTATTTTTTTTAATTTTTTTTTTTTTTTGTTTTTTTTTAAAGGAGGTTGAAATCAAAATGTCAGAAAAATCTCAAAGGTGCCGTCACACCAATGTTATGTGGGGCACGCTCCCACTAATACTATAACAATCCACCACCTCGGCTAGTTCTACCCTGGGATCACAAAAGTATAACTTCTGGGTAGAGCCGCGTTTATGTCCGAAGACACAATAGGTACCCGCGTCCAGGCTCCTCTCCTGTAGGCGTATGAAAGCTATACACCGTCGATAGTCTCAATTACTCCCACTATGTTTATAGGTAAACAAGGAGTAAAGGAGGCATCAGAAAGCTTGCAGTAGTGTTATCTTAATTCACTACCGTCTTGTCTTCTGTATGATACTGTATTGAGTGTTTCACTCAAACGTCTGTGCTTGTTGTCGGTTCGTCAGAGACTGCCCGCCTTCTCTGTTGTTGAAACGCTTTGCGTTCCCAATCAATATGGCGAAGTCGCGTCATAATCTTACCTGCAAACGTTTGCGTTGCCTCCCACTTACCGCTGGTTGCGTACATATCTCGTATAAGGGTGTTGGAGGACGGTTGATGACCCTGGGCTTGTTCCAGTATAGCTCGTTCCTCTCTAAAGCGGTCGCAACAAAACATGACGTGTTCTGCGTTTTCGTCTGTATTCGGGCAGTTTGGACAGAAAGGGCTATCTGCCAGCTTAAAACGGTGCAGGTATTCTTGAAAACAGCCATGTTCGCTGAGCAACTGTGAAAGGTGATAGTCGGTGTCTCCATGTTTTCTCATTAACCACTCATCAACATTGTAGGTCCAACGTCAGCTTTGTGACTCATCCCACGGCTGCTGCCACCGGCCTATTGTCAGCAGTCGCTCTGCTGCTTTTTCTCCAGGTGTGGGCCGCGTTCCCTGTCTGTTATAGAGCCGAAGCATTTCATCTGCCAAGAGGTTTAGGGGTATCTTTCTCGCTATTACGCAGATTGCATCATCAGACACCATTCTAGGTATACGCGCAAGCTACACGCAGCGCACCTTGCCTGTATGTCTGGGTGACTTCCCGTAGATTAGGCTTTTTGGTCCCCGCCCAGATAGGTGCTGCATACAGAATTATAGAGTCAGCAACCAATGACAGTGGCCGTCTGCGATTTCCCTGGGGCCCTCCTATATTAGGGAGAAATCGCGTTAGGGCACCATTGATAGAAGCCGCCTTGGAACTTACATTTATTAAATGCTGCCTTAAACAAAGTCTTGTGTTGGTCCATACCCCAAGATATTTGGTCGCCTTTTTCGAGACTACACGGTGTGTACCTATGTTCAGCTCAAAGGACTTTCGCCCTCCCGCACTTATAAGAACTGCCTCGGTTTTGTTACCGGCTAAATCTAACTTAGTCTCGTTAAGCCATCGTTGCACTCTCGCTGCAGCATCATTGCACTTTTCCTTTAAGTGGTCAAGTTTCCTATCAACTACCACCAGGGAAATATCATCGGCGTATCCCACAATTTCGGCGTTTGGCGGGAGCTTCACCTTCAGGACTGCATCGTACAGCATCGTATTATCCATGTTATGTGGGAAAAACTCCTAGACATCTTTTTGTGGAATATTTTTACCCTCTAGATTTGCCTTTTATAGATAAATTTGACTTTTTTATGAAAAGTTCATAAAGACGATTTAAATATAATTTCTAAGCAATAAAGTGTTCTATGGAATTTTTTTTTTTTTCAGAAGATTTCAGTGAGAATTATAGAAAATCGGTCAATGTATGCGTTAACTCGTTGAAAGAAATATATTATTTGCAGTGGGCTGGTGTTAACTAATTTAAGTTTTCATATAACTTAAATAAATAAATATTCAAGAACTAAGATGGTGCACCCATTCCGTTAGTTAAGAGATTAATTTAACCTTTTCTGTGAGAACTTAAATTATAATTAGAGATAATATATTTTTCGCAACAAAATATACAGAACGTCGTCAAAGTAAGTAATGTTTGTTTAGAGGCTCATCAAAGAGATATGCATGGTTTATAATACTGTTGAGTGCTTAGAACGTCGGCCAGAATTTACTTCAAGAAATCGTTTTAAACCTTTGCCATATTTTTAATGAAAAATGTACTTTACCGCTTAACTAAAATCACACAAAGCGTGGGTTAAAAAAATGTCGGTTGTGTTAGATCATTAGAGAGACCAGTTAAATAAATAGTTGCTCTTACTGCATGTCTCCAATTGGCTTTATCACAGCCAAAATAATGTAGAGGAAGCACTGCCCACTCACTCTAATACTCATCTCTTCAATATTACTAATTTATTTCATTTCCATATACTGTCCTTCAGTTAGAATAGATTTTAATTTAATGGATTTGAGTAGGCCAGTAGATCTTAAGTGAAGGCTCAAAAGAGTTAAGCCCATTTTACTTAAAACGTAAAAGGAAAGTCAAGAAGTATGGGAAAAGAGAGTAGACAGTTAGAAGGGATATTTTATGGTTAACTCCACTTCACTCTTCCGTGATTATTGTATAACCGTGATAAGTATGGGATTCAGAATTTTGTCAAATGCTGGCAACATGGACTGTGTCCGTGATCCATCCAACAAGCAACTGTAGTTTGTTGATTCCTAGCTTTACAAGGAATTCCGCTTCCTCATTGTTTTCGAATTTTTCAGTTTCGTTTTCGGTCTTGCAGTAGTCCATAAAAAAATTGTTTTCCAGAACTCCCAAGACGGATTCTGAATATCTCCATTAATCTCTAAAAAGCAGACTGTCACTGCACTTCCTCCTAAAAGGATATATCTGACTGACTGGTAACGAAGGAGATTTCTCTAACAACTGTCCAAAAAATCCCTGTATGCAGAAGTCCGATCGTCCAACCGCCATAATTTATAAAAATTAAGTACCTTATCTGCTGCTGCAATAGCTTCACTTACATCTTTAGAGACGGAGTAAGCAAGTTAAACAAAGAATTAAAACAGCTCCTGGGGATGTAATCATATCCTCCGTAGAAGTAAAAATACGATTTTCTGCAACCTGCTGATAAAGCCATGGATCATTGAAGCCGTGGATTTCACGGTGAGTCTTCTTTACAAGACTATAGCTGGATGCAACCATGCATTTGAATAAAAATTTATAGTTTTGGTTTGTCAATCGATTTCTCATTGACCTCTATTTCTGCTACTCAAAAACGGCTTATAAAATATGTTCCGTATACTGTATTTGCTGAAATATGATAAATTTTTGCTTGACTTAATTCCCCAAACAATTTGTAGCTGTCACCGGTAAAATATCATGTGAAAGGTCACTAGCAAGAAAAGCAAAAATCTACTAAATATTGCATATCATTTTGTATATGCGATGGACATACAATATACATATATGTACGGATAAGAATTATTATACACCATTTATTTAAGTCATCAAAATAAATTACTGAACTGTACTTGGAAATTGTCTAAAATGCAGAAACCGAAGTGAAAATATTCATGAAAACTATACAGACGTAAAATATACTATATACGTATGTATGTATCTCCATGTATACATATACATACATACATATATGTAAACATGGAGATATTCTCATTTTCTGCTTTTTATTTGAAAATATTTTAGATGCAGATAGACGAGTTTTTCTTGCTGTTCAAGAGGCAAAGAGAGTTTGAGGTTTGCTGTTTAAGAAATATATGTATCTATATTTAACTTACAAACTATTTTAAGGGTCTCCCAAAATTTCACTCCTTTGTTCAGTTGATTTCTTGTATTGAAATGTAGTGACGCAAAAACGGAACGGACGGAAGAAGCTTGGCATTGAAGCTTCTTTAAAAAATTATTGCAAACATTCATACATATATATTCATTTTTATGCCCATGAGCATGCACATATGTACATATGTTGTCACCAACCGGCAATCGATTTGATTTGATTTTCTCACATTTCCTTGGATTTCTTGTGTTTATAAAGTTTGCCCTTTTTTAGTTTTCAATCACATTTTGTTACCCTTCTTTCTGTTTTTTCTTGTTAATTAAAACGGAATTGCTTGTTTGTGTTTGCTTAGGCTTACGGCCAAATAAATTCGAAACATAGGCGATTCATTGTAATGAAAGAAAGGAAAATAGCTTACTTTATCATATTCAGTCTGAGATTATACACTCATATATGTATATACCGGATATATGTATTACCATATACAGGTCCAAATTTGAAATGTGAAGGTTGAGAAAATGCATAAGGCACATATTATATGTATATAGGTCTTTGGGGTGCTGTACTATCAGTTTGTTAAATTAATAAGACGTTTTTCAATAGGTGCGCTTCAACTTTTTTCCGATAGGGAGGGCGAACGAAGCAATACTTTTTATTTTTCGTATACATTTCATCATGGAACGCTACACACTTGAGAAACGATTGCAAGTCGTGCAAATTTTTTATGAAAATAATCGTTCTGTTGCTGCTACTTTAAGAGCTACTTTTTCCAAAAAATCATCTTCAGTGATGAAGCTCACTTTTAGCTCAATGGCTTTGTCAACAAGCAAAATATGCGCTACTGGGCAGAAAGCAATCCACACGTGATTCATGAGGCACCGTTGCATCCCGAAAAAATCACTGTTTGGTGCGGTTTACATGCCGGCGGCGTAATTGGTCCATATTTTTTCGTTGACGAGAACGATCGCCATGTTACTGTGAATGGAAATCGATACCGCGACATGATAAACGATTATTTTTGGCCGCAATTGAATGGTATGGACTTAGACGACATGTGGTTTCAACAGGACGGGGCCACAAGCCACACAGCACACGCTACAATTGATTTGTTGAAGAGTAAGTTCGATGAGCGCATTATTTCCAGAAATGGACCGGTCGAATGGCCGCCGCGCTCGTGTGATTTGACGCCTCTAGACTATTTTCTTTGGGGTTATGTGAAGTCATTGGTCTACAGTAACAAGCCGGCGACGATTTGTGAGCTCAGAGCCAATATTGAACGCGAAATTGCTGGAATTTCGGCCGATTTATGCAAAAGAGTGGTCGAAAATTGGGTTCAACGATTGGACTTCGTAAAACGTGCACACGGTGGTCATGGAAAAGAAATCGAATTTCATACTTAAATGTATATGTTCAAACTCGATAATAAAAAAAAAGTTAGTTAAAAAAGTCAAACCGTTTGTGTTTTATTCAAAAAAGTTCAAAAGTTGAAGCGCTCTTACTGAAAAACGCTTTATAAAATAAATGTTAATTGAGATAAGATACAACGAAATAAAATGATATAAGATAAGACTATATTTACATAAGATATATATAAATATATATATACATATATTAGGAAGGGTCGATTTAAAAATCGCTCATGGCTCTATGAAAATCGTATTCTAGGGATCAAAATAAGAAACTTTGCCGAAGGAACCATACCTCTAAAACGAATTCAGATGTCCCCCAATTTGTGTCGAACGAAAAATCCCACTTTGACCCATTTAGAGTGCTCTAATCGAGTCCAAATGTATGACCGACCCCCACTAACTTTGGACGGCCGATCCACCCATGCCAGTGGCACACCTCCTGGAACTCCCCTGGGGGTTCCCCATACAATCATTTCAAAATATCACCACTTTTGGCCTTTACATGAGAAAAGAAACTAAACACTTCGACCCAAATTGGGGGACATCAGAATTCGTTTCAGAGGTATGGTTCCTTCGGTAAAGTTTCTTAGTTTGATCCCTAGAATACGAGCAATGGGCGATTTTTTTGCCTCCCCACAAATCGACCCGGCCTAATATACTATATATATATATATAATTGGCGCGTACACCCTTTTTGGGTGATTGGCCTTCAATTTGTGGCGTGCGTCTTGATGTTGTTCCACAAATGCAGGGATACAATCTGAGGTTTGGCACTGCCTGCCGAGCGACGACCGCTATTACAAAAAACGAATAGTACCGACCGCCGTAGCCGAATGGGTTGGTGCGTGGTTACCATTCGGAATTCATAGAGAGGTCGTTGGTTCGAATCTCGGTGAAACCAAATTAATAAAAACATTTTTCTAATAGCGGTAGCCCCTCGGCAGGCAATGACAAACCTCCGAGTGCATTTCTGCCATGAAAAAGCTCCTCATAAAAATATCTGCCGTTCGGAGTCGGCTTGAAACTGTAGGTCCCTCCATTTGTGGAACAACATCACGACGCACGCCGCAAATTGAAGGAGGAGTTCGGCAAAGCACCCAAAAAGGGTGTACGCGCCAATTATATATTAACATATAATAGTAGTACCGACCGCATATCACAAAAAAAAAATCAAGTAAACAATTGATGCTTACACCTATTGTTTTTTGTTTCACCGAGCTCCAACTCCTATTTGTGGTGTGCATCTCGATGTTTGTCCAGAATTGAATGGGACCTGTAGTATTATGCGGCCACCGAACAGCAGATGGTTTTTTATGAGGAGCTTTTTCGTAGCACAGATACAAGTGCCGCAGCAGTCGGCAGCAATGACAGCCAAAAGCAAATAACATAAACGCAGCACAAACCTCTCACAAGCAAAAAATAAAAAACGCATCTGAAGTAACGCAGACCTAATAGATAGAGAGACCATCTTTCAGACCTATAGCTAGGCTCACGCACAAAGAGAGACCATCTCAGAAAGAAGAATATCGGGAAGTGACGATCGACTCGACAGCCATGAGTGATTAATCTCTGGACGTGGTGAAGTCCCCGCCCGTCGTGGTACGTAAGTAATTCCTTTGTCCTTTTCTTGTTTATTTGCGGTCATAGTAGCCTGGCGGTTACGCATGTATCTTCATCTATCCATGACCTATTGGGCTCTTGGATAATTTTGGTTTTCATTATTAATTTACTCGTGGCCAAAGGCATGTGTATTTAGATATGTAGCCACTTCTTTTATAGCTAGAACCTCTGCCTGATAGACGCTGCAGTAGTCTGATTGTGAACGGATAGTTCCAGTCCTAATTCCTTCAAAAATACCCCATAGCCAACCTTAACGTCTAGCTTGCAACCAGCTGTATAAAAATTTAATCCCCCCTTCTCCATGGCCTTGCTGTCTGCATTCCCTTCTTGACGGTATACTCGACTTGAAGAGCTTGTCGAAGGTGAGCCTAGGAGTAGAATAGTCTCTTCTTGTTTGTGACTATTCAGAGAGTGTAAAATACAGGCGTGGCCAAACCGCCGTTCTTTCCATAGCGTCATACTTTTGAATCTAAGCGCCGAGGCGGTGGTCACGTGGTTCCCTACGAGATTTAGTGCAGACAAATTGATTAGCACTTCTAGCGTCTTGTTTGGGATGGTCCGAAAAGCACAGGAGATGCATAAAAGGGCTGTTCTTTAGACCTTAGTCATGATTTTAGCGTCGCCTTTTGCGCAGATGGCCACCATACAAGCATTCCATATATTAAGATTGGTCTAACTACCGAAGTATAGAGCCAATGTGCAACGCAAGGTACTAACCCCCATTTAATACCGACCGCTTTGTTTATATATATATATATATATATATATACCTACAGGGACCTACAGTTTAAGTCGACTCCGAACGACAGCTATTTTTGTGAGGAGCTTTTTCATGGCAGAAATACACTCGGAGGTTTGCCATTGCCTACCGAGGGGCGATCGCTATTAGAAAAATGGTTTTCTTTGCTGTTTCACCGAGATGCGAACCGACGTTCTCTCTGTGAATTACGAATGGTAGACACGCACCAACCCATTCGGCTACGGCGGCCGCCATATAATGCAACGTTGGCCTTTTTTACTCTTTCCTCAATATTAAATTTCCATGTAAGTTTCCTACCTAATATTAGTCTTAGGTACTTGAAATTATCTCTCAAAAGAGTCTCCAAACCCTTAAGAACCAATGAGTATATTAAAGAAAGCCTATCTTTCCTTGTGAAGAAAATTATATCAGTTTTTGCGAGTCTCTTACTCTCAGTCCACCTCCTAGGCTTGGCCATGTTAGATCGCAGAATGTCCATGAGGGTGTTAGGATATTTGCCTTTAACAGCAATTGCTAGATCATCTGCGTATACAATGACGTGGCAACCCCCTCTCTCCAGGGTCCACAATAGGGCGTTTACCGCTAAAATCCAGAGGAGAGGGGAGAGGACACCACCTTGAGGTGTGCCTCCGCAGACCTGTCTGCTTAGAGTACTGCTGCCTAAATTAGCCGTCACGTTTCTTCTGACGAGTATAGCTTCTATCAGGGCAACAACGTGTGGTTCAACTCCAAAGTCTCCTAAAGCATCTACTATAGCACTCGCCTTTATATTGTTGAAGGCGCCTTCTATATCTATGAAGGCAACCAAGGCAAATTCTTTATTTGATAAGCGTTTCTCCACCAACACGACAAGCGAGGGTAAGGCGGTTTCTGTAGATCTCCCCTTAGTGTAGGCATGCTGCGCCGAGGAGTACTATTTATTGGTATAACGCCCCGTATATACTCGTCTACTATTCTCTCTAGACTAATTGGTCAGAAGTCTTTGGGGTTAGTGTGAAAGGACCTGTCTGCCTTGGGTATGAAAGAGACTTTTGTCTCTCTTCACCCTAGCGAAATGTGGCCCATGTTAAGACAACTTCTAATGATGATTTTAATAACCGGTGAGACAATATCCCGTGATTGCTGCAATTCCGCAGGATAAATGGTCCAGGTGATTTATAAGGACCAAAAGTGTTGATAACCCATTCAATCTTTGCATTTGTCACTAGTAGACTTTCTAAGTCAGATTGTCTTTCCTGATTAGCGGAGTCGTTGCCGAACTCTACTTTATATACTAAATGTCCGAGTTCTTAAGTTTTTATATTTGTATTTTCTATGTACGAATGAGTGGAAGTTTGTTTATGTGTTTTGTAGTTTTGAAAAATACTCTTGAAGAACGAAAGTAAATGTGACCTATACACGCATTAGATTTGCATTTAAATATCTATATGTATATTTTTTAGTTTAAAACCATATCACTTGGTTGTCCGAGTTCTTTATTGATCCATTGTACATAAGTTGGAACAAAGAACAACTATTGTATAAAGAGCAGATAAACTTGAAACTTGTCCTAACATAGATTTTATAGCATACCTGCAGAAACTGTGTTCTTCGTGGACATACTGAAGCAAGTCATCTGCAATTGTGATGATAAATTTAAACATTTCTCAGTTTTCTTTCAACACGTACACACATACATACATATGTATGTATAATATATGGAATACGACAACATTTGCAAACGAATCGAAATATTTATATAAACGCAAAAAATTCCACTTGAATTGATCGCTGCTGGGTTTGCTGCTCGTTGCAGCCATACGATTTAGATCTTTAAGCACATCGGTTACTGGCACACTTGTTTTATTGTTATTTGTGTTGTTGTCATTCAATTTGATTTTTCATTTCCGTTGCAAACGACAACAAATACATCTCAGTGGTAAACATTAGAGATGCATAGAAAAACTTCTCTGCAGAGAAATCGATTAGGACCGAATTGGAACATTTCTAGTGACAAGTATGCACTTACTAAATGCCTCTTGTATGCAGACCCTGCTCAATAGTTCATGGCAATACTACTCTGGTTGTTTCGGATTAGTTATAAATTAAAAATTACCTGTGGGCAAAAAGAAAGGTGAATTTATTTGTCAAACTTCGCGGGATTAAAATTTCGCTCTAGTTATTTTTTGCATGAGTTGGCAGACCTGTTAATAACATCTGGGCCAACTTCCATGTGAATGTCATTATCAGTAATATATTTACGATTGTGTTTACCAAACGACCAAGAGTGCATTTTTCGATTTTTACAATGTCTGATTTGATTGAGCAGAGAAGTGCCATCAAATTTTGTCTGCGGAATGAAATTTCGGCTGCGGAAACGTTTAGTATGTTGCAGAAGGCATTTGGTGATTCGACCATGCCGCAGAAAAATGTTTATAAGTGGTACAAAGACTTCAAAGAGGGTCGAGAACGTGTTGATGACTTGGAGCGCTCCGGACGACCATCGACGTCAACAAATGACCAACACGTCAATAAAGCGAAGGAGTTAGTGCTCAAAAATCGTCGGTTGACTGTTAAAGACCTTACTGATATGACCGGAATATCAGAAGGATCTGTGAAAACCATTTTGAAAGACCATTTGGGCCTACGAAAAGTCAAATCTCGTTTGGTACCGAAAACTCTCAATTTCTTGGAAAAAAGTCGTCGCGTTGATGTGTGTGAATCAATGCTTTCAGACTATCAGGACAAGCTCAAATGCATCACTACGAGAGATGAGACTTGGATTTATGCTTACGACCCTGAAACAACCGACCAATCAAGCGAATGTCGTGCTAAAGGCGAGGCCAGACCGAAAAGAGCACGTCAAAGTCGTTCAAAAATAAAGGTCATGATGACATTTTTTTTCGATTTTCGTGGTGAATTCCAATGAATTCCTTCCACCTGGCCAAACTGTTAATAAGGATTATTATTTGAGCGTTATGCGTCGTTTACGTGAAGCAATTCGTCTAAAAAGACCAGAATTATGGGCCAACAACTCTAGCTTTTTGCATCACGATAATGCACGGTCTCACACTGCACTCGTTCTTCGTGACCATTTCGCCAAAAATTCCACGCATATCGTTCCGGAACCACCGTATTCGCCTGATTTGGCTCCGTGTGACTTCTGGCTATTCCCAAAACTCAAGAGACCACTCCGGGGAACGCGTTTCGAGTCGATTGAGGAAATAAAAGCTGAATCGAAGAAGGTGCTGATGGCTACACCGGAAATGGACTATTTGGCACGTTTCGGGGATTGGAAAAATCTTTGCCATAAGTGTATTTCATCGAGAGGGGACTATTTTGAAGGGGATAAATTGATTTACAAGAATAAATAAAGATTTGTCATTTTACAACCAAATTCACCTTACTTTTTGCCCACAGTATATGGGAAATAAAATCGCTTACACCGATGATGCCACGATAGTTGATGAAGTAAGACCGGTGCCTTGGAAGCTTCTTCGTCCGTTGGTGGAAAGAGGCAAAAATAACTTATGTTTATATGTTTAAATTCATTTACAAATTTGATAGCTTACATGTTATGAAAATCGAGAAATGACACAATTTCATTAATTGCATTTAAAGCAAACAAAAAAAAAAATACTATGTTCCAGCAACTTATTGCTTCAGCGCCAGACACCTGGTATTTACCTGGTTGAAGGGCGATTGCTTGTGTATATACATTTTTCAGCTTCTAAACTAATACTGATGTTCGCAATCGGTGAAATCGGAGTAGCTTCGAACTTGAATTTTTTTAATAATTTAGGTGATTCCTACAGACCTCACATTAGTTTATGTGTGTATACGAGCATACATTCCTATAGTTTTATTTTATTTTTAAAACATACTCAATGTGTGTATGAGCTTGTGAGCCCTTTCGTCGACACTTACATG
>JAYXIM010030401.1:0-32158 GCA_037575425.1 Anastrepha fraterculus
AATTAGATTAATCTAATGAATACAGCATGATTGATAAAAATTTCTATACACAACTTCGTAAATAGTTTTTAATCCGGGTAACAACTTCAGTCCGAACACTCTGTGTTAGGAATTTGGCCGAGCTCCTCCTCTATATTAGAAAAAACCTTTTCGTTTGTGGTGTTTTGTATTCACAGTGGTTTTCGAACTCGGGCATTAGAACTGAGTGGTAGTCAAGAACCAACCCGATATCCGCCGAGCATTGTCATATTAAAAAGTAAATGCATAGGTGTGCATATGGTGACGCCACAACTGCCTTGTAATAGTCCTGCCAGGTTTGAATGGCTTCCAGTATATCAATTTCACCTGATCCCACCAGCAATACAATATCCCTTTAAATATACGGCGTTGGAGTCAAAATGCTAGTTTGGTGAGGTTTGCCATATGGCTTATGGTTGCCATAATATTTACATTTTTTATCCTCAGTTATATCCATGTCTACATGACTTCTTGTTTTTGCACTCAAGAAGATTGTTTGACTTACAAACTCGTATTTTGAGGTTTTTTTAGGTTTGTATAAATCCGATTGCTTTAGTAAATTTTCCTTGTATCACTCCTACTGATTTTGTTAGCACTTTTTCAATTGCCTCCAGCTTTTACATAGTATTTCCTTCAAATCTTTATTCTAGAACCTTTAAGGGGGAAACCTGGTTTATGAGGTCTAAAAATTGCATCTCTTTGCGATTTTTTTTTTAAGGAAAAAATTAATTTAGCACTGCAAAGTTTTTTCTATCTTTTAACGAACATTTAAAAAGTATAAAAAATGTTTGTACTGGTTAAAATAAGTTGAAAAAAATGTTTAACATAGAAATTAGTAGAGCGCTGCAACGCTGGAGTTTCCAACTGGCGTACAAGATACAGCTCGTAATTATTATCTAAAGCAAAAAATTCAAATGGATTTCTAATTATCATGATTTTTTATTCTAGATGAACTAAGAAAACTGAGAGAAATTCCAAAATTTCAACTTTTTGGAGGTTTTAAAGAAAAAAATGCCTTTCTATAAAAAAAAAATTCACTTCAACTTGGTACAAAAATCTTGAAAAAAATTTTTTTATCTAATTTTTAGTTCAAATAGAAGAGAATTTAATACTGAAGGGAACAAGCTATGATTCATTTCAAAAGGTTCATTAGTTTTTTTTTCATTCATGTACGCCAATTCAAAGAAATCATAAAAAAGAAAAGTCGAGAAAAGAAGATAAAGTTTGTACTATAGCTGTCCGGTCACAGCGGAACTACCTAACGCTCGCCTACCTTTGGTTTTGTATCTACGGAAATATTGAGAATTAGGCTCTGTAACTTTGCGTGAATATTCTGAAATATATTGGGAATCGCTTAAAACGAAAAACAAATTGATTTTTTTGACCTTATAAACTAGGCTCCCCCTTTAACTTAGCCAAGCCGTTTTTTTTTTTTCTTCGATATCAAATTGCCACATGCTGAAGTAGAACTTGTATGATTTCACCTTGATTTTTAGCGGCATGTCTTCCCAAGTGAGAAAACGCTAATATTGATGAAAAATCTTTAACTGAGAGACGTCTGGGTGGCAACTCGTACGTAGAGTTCAAAGACTATGCGGCGTATAAAAAATGTATAATGTCGGATTAGTTCCTAAGCACCACAATGTTTAATAGCACGCATTAAAATACTATATTCCTTCTCCGTCATCTTTATCGCTTGAGCTTCTTCCTAATCCGCTTCTTTAATTGCTTCTTCTATGCTGTTGTTGCATTAAATTAAGTTATTGGTTCATTTTTTTGCTTTTTCTCCTTTTTCCCAAGCGTTAAAGCGGCAAAGAAAAGGATAAAGCCTTGCGCAGACACGCGCAGGCCATTTTGATGTGCTGATACGTGCATATTTTCTATGTGTTCATAACTTGGTTTTTTGTTTGTATTTTTTTTGTCTATTATAATTTAATATTTTTATATTTCTTCTCTGTCCTTAGATTCCTTTCTTTCATTAGCCATTTTCGTTTTACAATTTTCTTACTTCGTGTTGTGCCCCTCAGCGAGCGCAGCTGAATGCAACATTGTCACGTCTGTTTTGTTGTTGTTTATAGTCATTGTCGTCGTCGTGGGCTACACTTAGGGGCACATAATTAAAATTTAAACTTCTAACATGCACTTTGGCGAAGTCGTTGTTGTTGCTGTTGTGTTTTTTTTTTTGTTATTGCATTTTCCATTTTATTTTCCTTCGAGCAGAAAAGTAGAAAATTAAGTAGAAAATAAACTTAATAAAAAGGTATATTATGTAAGAAAGCAAGTTATTGTATGTAAAAAAAATAGATTGGGGGCAACAGTATCCAGTTAAAAAGTCGCTGCAAAGTGAGCCGCTGCTTATATGTGTGGGTGCATACACACATAAATACATACTCGTACTCCTACTAGGTAAGTTGGCTGATGTTTTCGATGCTTTGAAGTCAAGTATGCTGTTGACTGACACACTTGCAGCTTGCCACTTACCACTTGCCACATGCTGTGCAACACTTCTCAAGCAATGGTGGCGGCAAGACCTATGTATACTGACATATGTGTGTATGTATTGTATGTGTAAGTGTGTACATACGAGTATATTTGTCTATTTTTTTTTGTCTGCGCCTTTCGTTTGCTTTACGACGAAAAGTAAACAATTATGAGCTTGCTGGCAATATGAGCTAATTATCGTAGAATAGGAGTACAGCCACACATTGGCTCTGCCTCATTTTTTATGCACACCCACACACACATGTAGACATGAACTCTTTCCAACAATTATGTTTACATTTACCGCATTATCCTTTTTAATGAAGTTGCTCGCAGAAATCAGAAAGTATTTTTTATGGGGAAGCAAAGACAGTTTTTAACACAATTAATGGAAAAATACTTTTAAGAAAAAATCGTAGCGACTGACAAAATTTGTTACAAATTTTAATTTAAAGCTTCTGAGAAAAAATTTGACTCACCCAAAAGATAAGGAAAAGAAAGACCGTCGAATAAAAATCTGGTGCAATATTTAATCTAGAGGATGGTTCCATGTGCAGAAGTCCACGCAAGTGGGGAAAGTTACTGATCGCCATTCACTTGGGAGTGGCCAGGACGATTCTTCTGCATATGGTTCAAGCAGCTCACAACTTCCGGGATTAGCCCACGTACCCTCTGGATAGCTTCCGAACACCCGTGGGAGTGAGCTAAAGTGAGAAGGCGAAACATTCCAGGATAGCTGGTTGTGCGCTGGGTTTGGGACCCGCCACTTAAAAAGAAGAAACGAGAGGCCGAAATACGTGAGTGCGAGGAGCTTGAGAGAAGCTTGAAGAATAAAGACGGCGCTCTGATGACTGACGTACAGAGCAATCTTAAATTATGGAGGGAACACTTCTCGAACCTACTAAATAGTGACAGCTGCACATGCCACAGAGAATGTGAAGATCCCGATACCCCAATCGTTGAAGACGGAATTGTCGTTCCGCTCCCCGATCATGATGAGGTGAGAATAGCGATAACGCGGCTAACAACAACAAAGCCGTGGGCGCCTACGGACTGCCGGGTGAGCTATTCAAACATAGCGGCGAGGAGCTGGTAAGGTGCACGCATCAGCTTCTATGCAAAATATGGTCGGATGAAAGCATGCCTGCCGATTGGAATTTAAGTGTGCTCTGCCCCAATCCATACAAAATTTCTTGCGTGTCTTCCATCTATCGCAACATGATCGAGCTTGGCATATTTTTTTATGCTGAAACCTGGTGCTGCAGACTACCATGTTTCGGGTCCCGGCGAAGTCGATCAGACTCTTTCCGTAACCGGATGTTTCGAATTTGCGCTGCTTTGTATCGTAGCTGTAGCAGACGTCGCAAGGTCTAATAGTCTTCTTTCCTTGCCTCGTCCACTGCATATCTTGAATGACGGTGATGTCAGCCTTTGCCCTTACGAGGACATCAGCCAGACAAGCCCAATTAAACACGTTTGCACCAGACATTCCAGGTGCATGCCCTCAAATCATCATCCTTAGTTCGTTTGCAGGGGTCGTCATCAGAGTAAGTAGTTCTCAACCGAAGCTTTGTGTAGCTTTTCATTGGGGAAGATTTTACGGGGCGGGTTCCAAACCAGATATTTTGGGATGCTTTGCTTTCTCACATTAGCTCGCTCACAAACGGATGTTCAGGAGCTACCCGGAGGATACTTGGGCGAAGTCGGAAGTGGAAATGGAAGCTGTGCGCTGCTTGGACCCTATGCAAAAGGATCGCCCTGGGCCCTCCCAAGTTAATGGCATTCTGGTACTTTCCCCCACTCGCGTTGACTTTTACACATGGAACCATCCTCCAACCCTTTGCATTTCCATAATCTTTTGATGGCAGGTGAAAATGGACACAACCTGAAATATTTATATAAATGGCTGTGTGGAAACATACTTAAAATAAATATTGAAAAAATCAACAGGAAGAAGCAGAGTCCATGTAAGTGAATTGAAATTAACAATAAATAATGAAGACTTGGTAGAAATGGTAGAATGTATAAAATATTGATGCATAATATTATATAACAAATATTAAATTTTAAAAGTATACAATTATATAACCAGAAAAATTACTTAAGGGGACCGTCCAGATCATGCGCTAAAAAAAAAGCTATTTTCTGGGAATTATTTTTGAGTATGTAATGAAAGATACAGATATAGATATTGTTAGAAATAATAAATAAAGTCTTAAATTGTGTAAAAAAAAAATTTTTTATTCATTTTATTGCATTTTAATGTACAAAATGGTGACGCGTAAACGCTTTAAAATTGAAGTGCAAAACGATACCAAGCAGATCTCGGGAACGGCTAGTCTGAAACAAAAAAATCAAAATGAGTTAGATTCGGTATAACAAATACTAGTTAATCCACCTAAAAAAATCAATATTTATCGAAAAATATCAAAATGGCGGACATAAATTGAAAAAAATGCACTTTTTTCGCTGTTTTTTTAAATGAACAATTAGTAACAATGCAAAATTTTAATACTTTATAGGTGGACTACCTCGTTTGGTATGTGTTATGTGGTTTAAATTTCAAAAGAATCGGTCTAACAGTTTTTGTAAACTCCTTGGTACCGTTTTTAAAACGTTGCTTTGAGAAAAACGCGTTTAAAGTTTTTTTTTAATATAAAAAGCGCTTCTAGGTAGTGATGTTCAGGTAAGAAAAAAATATATTTACATTGCTCCGAACTCTCTGAAATTTAAACACAATATTTCTACATACATATACTTTCGAAAAATGTAAAAACAAAAAAATGATTTTTTGAAAGTGCTAAACTAGACGGTCCCCTTAAACAATTCGATTAATACAAATAATGTCTAAATATTTACAAAAGTTTAGAAAGTAAAATTAACAAAGTTCAAAAAAGCAAAATAGATGTATGAGTTTCATTTAAAAAAGCATAGTTCATACATCTGTTATGTACCTACTAAATCTAAAGCAACAATTTTGTATAGTCTGAATCATACGAGTAGAAAGTACCGGTTCTATTTGCTTCGCTTTTGAAATAGAATGGCACAAATATGACTCTAGTTTGCAAACCACACAACTATAGATACTAAATATGTTTTGGAGTTCATTTGTTATTGTTGTTGAGTCACCTATGTATATATTAGTATTGCCTCAAATTCGATGATTCTGCTCCTGGAAAAACTCACTGAGGCGAAAAGAGTCACATCACTGATCACCGTAAATTAGAACACTGCTCTGGGAAAAGTTGACTATAATTTATAAATGTTATTTAAGTGGAGGCCTTTAATATGCAATTTCTTCCGCCGCACCTGGTTGGCTTAATCCCAAATACTGTATTATGTAGTTAAACTATTAAATATTCTACTATTGCATCTAGATGCATATAAGGCATTCTTCTTGAAACCATTACATTGAAATTACACTAGGAGCTATTAATTATTTTATTTAAAATTACGAAAAACTTACACTCCTTTATTTATTGCAGATTCATATTCTACATTAAATATTCCACATTATCTACAGAAATCTCCATATCAACGTTACACGCACCCCCATACATTTCTTTAAAACTTATTTCCATTTGTTATTCACATACATATTTATTTTTTTTATTGCTTCTAATTTTATTGTCCACCAAAGATTTATTGGCAATGCAATTTTATTTCTATTTCCAATGAAATCTTGTTTTCTGCAATACCACAAAAATGCAATTACAATCTGTTACTTCAACACAAATAAACAAACTCACATACACGAGTACCTATGTATGTATGTAGTTGTGTGTCGCATGACTACAAATATGCAATGCACATACTCACAGAATGAAATCCGATCCCCAATGATTGCCTTAAATGGACACCCAGACGGAGCAGATGTTAGCAAGCACACATTCACTCACACATAGCTACATATAAACCGAAATGATTGTGCAAGCGTAAGTGCAAGTGCATGTAGACGAGAGCTGTGGGAGTTCTCCACGCCACACAGACTAATGTTATGGCTTTTGCCCTCTTTTTCTCTCTTCTTATTTTTTTCTGTTTTGTAGCTACTGCTTTAGCTAATATGATGACGGCCATTGAGTAGCCTGAGCTCAGCGCGAAACCCCATCAACCAAATAGCCAACTTTCTTATTTTGTCAGCACTGTCTGAACAGCAGGACATACACAACAACAGAGTGGATGTGACAGTAACGGTTTCAAGGGAGTTGTTTGTGTGTGCTTTGTTGCATATACGTTTGTCTGTTGTGTTGCTGTACAGTTTGAAAATTCTATTTAAGTAACGTACATTATGAGTTTATTTCTATTCTTTTATTCCGGTAGTCTGATTTTCTCTCAAGAAATTTCTTTAGATAGATACAAGTATGTATGTATAAAGCGTATATGCAAGCAAAATCTCTATTGGTGCAAGCCGAGAGAAAAAATGTAGAACATAAATTATAAAATTAAGTTCTGGGTGTAAAAAAAGAAACAAAAACAGACGATAAAAATGCTGAAAAACTTTCAAACACGTAGCTTTTAATTTCCCAAAGAGAATTGCTGACTAAAGTCCAATGAAAGATCAGCCGAACTAACTAGAACCAAATCAAGCGAACCAAAAATAAAAGTTTTGAAAGAAATGGAGCTAAAATATATTCGCATATACATTACGTGTACGTGTACGAGTAAACAAGGTCCCCAATTTCGGTCCATATATGGAAATATCTCTGCATGCTTGAAGTGACATAAATTCTGCTAAATTTAAGGAACAAGCTTTTAGACTTCATTGTACTCTTTTATTTCATTAAAAAATTTAATAACTTATGATTTTCCTGAAAAAATTATGTCAAGATATCCGAGATTTAAAAATTATTTATTGAAGCAAAACATATTTTCCTTTTACACAAAATGCATGACCGTCCACGTTCGCTGTCCGATTCAAATTTTTTTACAAACTACTGTCGCTCTCTCTTGTCCGTTTCTATTGTCAGTATTGTCATTGTTTGTCAGGGTCGCATTATATAGTATTCATAAAATATATCACTTAACAATAACAAATTACTACGTGTACCGGTTCCTAATGGTTTGGCGATACGGCTATAGCGACACGTATAGTTTTTTCTGAATCGATCTATTGACAAGCTTTCATTTCGTCATTCATACATAAGTATTGGGTTGGCAACTAACCATTCACCAACTTTACCATTCAAGGAGTTTTGTAAAGTTCGAAACCAAAAGTAATCAGATGGTGCAAGGGCAGGACCATACGGTGGTTGTGGCAAAACATCCCAACTAAGTTCCAATCATTTTTACCGAACGGCCAAAGATGTGTGTGGCCTTGCATTGCCATGATGGAATACGAGTACAATACATTTTCGATTTGTCAATTCGGGCTGCTTTTCTTGCACTGCATTGTTTAATTTCGTTAGTTGTTCATTGTAGACATCAGAATTGATCGTTCGGTTGGGTGGTAAGAGTACTTTGAACTATTCCTTTGTAATCTCACCAAACTGATAAAACCTTCTTTTAATGAATATCAGCTTTTCATGTTCTTTGAGTTGGTTCACCTGGCCTGCTCTACGATCTTTTCCGCTCGATATTGTTGTAAACAACACATTTTTCATCGCCAGTTATCAGTCGTTTTAAAAATGGATCACTTTCATTACGTTTCTTTAGCAAATCGCAGCTGTTAATGCGTTGCGTTAAATGCGTTTCTTTCAGTTCGTGATGAACCCATGTATCAAGTTTTTGATCAGTTAATCAAGTTGTTTTAAGTGATTTTCAATGCATGCATGCGATACATGAACCTTCTCTGCAATCTCACGTGTTGTACTGTGACTATCCGAATCGATTATTGCTTTAATTAGGGCGTCATCAGCTTCAAATGGACGACCAGAGCGTTTTTCATCT
Organism: Anastrepha fraterculus; assembly: GCA_037575425.1. Taxonomy (NCBI): domain Eukaryota; kingdom Metazoa; phylum Arthropoda; class Insecta; order Diptera; family Tephritidae; genus Anastrepha; species Anastrepha fraterculus. The sequence continues at coordinate 8,386 of JAYXIM010030401.1, forward strand.
ATGAGTGGTAAATCACCAGAACGAAATTTGGCAAACCAATTTTGACACTGCCGTTCTTTTAAGGCTTCGTCACCATAAACAGCACATAACTTTTTACGAGCTTGCGAAACGGGTTTCCCTTTGCGGAAATAAAAAAGCAATATAGGTATAACGAAAATGTTTCTTTTGATTTTCCATTTTTCAACGAACGCCAAACGAAAACTACGCAACCGATCAGATAACTTTTTTTTACTGATTGGCAGCTGAATTGCCAACTATCAAACAACAAAATGTGTTTTACATTTGTCTGCAAACCTAAAACGTCAACTGAAGTCATCTATGAGTGAAATCCGCAATTACTTAGTTACCAACCCAATATATTGATTAGATTTTTCCATTCAGTCCTCTTAAGCATTTTTGTATAGAACCTGTTGTAAGAGCACACGCGGTAGGGTATTATAGTTAAGCTCGCGGAGATATACCAGAATAAGGGCTAAAATGTTCGCGTACCAAAACTTATGGTTTCTCCTGACCACAATTTTATTCAATAGAGTTGCATTGCAACCCAAGGCTCTTAGACGTTTATACCATACTTTATCATATAGTTAGATAGTTTTGGTAAATATTGTACGGTCGACTAAGTAATTTTAAAACTAGGCACACAATTCATTTTTTTCTGAATTTTGTATATAAGCTTTTATATAAATTACTATTTTTTCCATTTCCATTATGTAAGGAAAATCACGTGATGCAAATAATTTAGACTCATTTTCTACACAATTTTTCCACCTTACTTTGCATTCAGGCGCGGCAATTGCGGCACAATTGCGTGATTTCAAGCCTCATAAAAACTATTCTTCCTTTTCGGGGTGAACTTGGAGGTAACGTAGCTTCAGCTTTCCCACAAAGTGCTGCACCAGTGGCGAATTTGCTCTCTAAACTGGAATTATTCCTTTTGTTTGCCGAAAAACACGTTACGCCACTGAAACGTGCCACTAAAACTATTGCTGCGGTAAGCAGCTGGCTGCAAGGCGCCCGTTGTTGAATGCAGATTAGCAATATCCCCTAGTGAAGCTTTGTGAACTCTTATCAGTGTTAGACAGTATGATGGGTGGCGGAAAAAGTAATGTGGAGCATACATACATATGTTAGAAGTCGAATCTTAGGGGTAGGCGTAACAAATGGGCTCATGAAGCTCCTCAGTATCATTATGCAAAAAATTTTATGAAAAACATTACTACATACATATTTAATGAGCTCAATTTGTGAAACGGTGGCAGACATGAAAAAATCCAAATTAATTTGATCGATTACTAATGGACTAATACAGGGTGGGCCATATAGCGTTTGCTTTTTGAACCACCTATTTTTTTGAGAATGGTAACACAAATGACATGTCAAATGTGTTCATAATTTACTTAAAAGTTTGACATTTACGAAATGGGACGCTATACGCTTGAACAAAATTGGGAAATATTGAAAACCTATTTCCAAAGTAGTGAGTCTTCTTCTTTTCTGATTTTCACATCCGTGGCTACGTCAATAAGCAAAATTGTCGGATTTGGGGCTCAGAAAATCCACACGTTACTGTAGAGAAGCAAATGCATCCACAACGAGTCACTGTTTGGTGCGGTTTTTGGTCTGGCGGCATCATCGGGCCATTTTTTTTTCGAAAATGAGCGAGGAGCCGCGGTTACAGTTACCGTGACATGCCCAACGAGTTTTTGTTTCCAAAAATTGAAGAGGATGACATGGAGGACATTTGGTTTCAACAGGACGGTGCAACTTGTCTCACTGCCAAAGTCACACTCTAACTTTTGGCTACCGCTTTTGAATTCCGATATCAATTGGCTGCCTTGGAGCTGTGACTTAAGCCCGTTGGACTATTTTTTGTGGGAAGCCGTTAAGGACAAAAGCTATGCGAACCATTCAGAGACGATTGATGTTTTAAAACACGAAATCGAAGTTGCCATTCATGAAATTGGAGCCCAAACAATCGAAAATGTGCTTAAAAATTGGGTTGACCGAATGGCCTACTGTAAAGCCAGTCGTGGCAGTCATTTGAAGGATATTATTTTTCATTCATAAATGACAATACGAGTATTCAATCTTCAAAATAAAAAAAAAGTTTGAAAAAATATGTATTAGTTTTTTTTTTATAGCCGATTCAAAAAGCAAATTTTACATGGCCCACCCTATATATGAACATTTCTTGACTCGAATATGAAAGATGCCCTTGACAGAGAAAACAAATTAATTCGATTTGATGCTTTCCATACAAACCTTTCTTTCAATTCTGCAGAAGATCCCTATAGAACATTTTTTACCACTATTTTTTTCACATTCACATTTAACTACTATCATTGCTTCTCCTACTTTTCCTACTTCTACTATTAACTTTGATCTAAAATAAGAGTACTTGACTTCACTTGCAAATGCCAATGCATACAAATATAATTTTAAACTTTTCCCTTTTGGGTGCAAACATCTGAGCGACTGAAAGTGTGCAATGGCGGTAGAATACTTTTTTTACTTTAAATATGGTGTCTAGTAAGCACAAAAGCATATATGTTTGCATAATCTCCATCTAAGAAAAATTTTAGCTAGTAGCGCACACTTCTGGTTCAGTAAAAGACCATTTTCCATTAGCGATATCAGCCGACAGATGGGGATTGTGTCAATGTACATCAGTACACATGCAAGAAATCATTTTTCTCGTACACTACGTACGTGGTTTTAAAAATAAATTAGATTGCTCAATAAGTTTTGCGGCTCGATAAGAAAAACACGTTTTTATGGTTGTAAATATTCTTTAACATATTATTCAGTATAATCTCCCTGTACCAACGAGACTCTAATTTATGAATTACATCCCTGAAGTGAGAATCTGGAAGAGCTGCAAAATACGCTTACAGCTGTTATGACCTCATCATTTGATGAAAAATACTTTACACTCATGAATTTTTAGGTCTAGAAAAAAATGGAAGTCACCAAGGGCTAAATTTGTTAAATACGGTAGATATTTCAACAATTTGAACTTTAGTTCATGGACCTTAGCCATTGGCGACACGGTGCATTGTCACGTTGAAAAATAGTTTTTTCTTTTGCAAACTGTGTTTTACCAGTTTTACCCTTTCGAAAACGCTCTAAATGTTGCTGAGAAAATCGCATTCGAATGTGCTTTTGTTCCATTGTTAGCGAATGCGGCACCCAGCTTTCTAAAACCCAATACTTTAGTCGAAATAGGTATTGCTTGCACTGCCCAATGAGATGCCTAGAGCTTCTACTAAATCTCTTACAGTTACTCGACGATTTTCCAATACGATATCCTGTATTTTTTCAATGACTTCTGGTGTGGTTGCTGTTTTTCAACGTCCTTAATATGGAGTTCAGGGCACAAAAACACATAACTCCCTTTCTCAAGAACTCAAATAGCTCCTTGAAAAACAGCTTTCTGCTGCAGAACTCTCTCAGTAAACTTGATGCAACTTCTGCCACTCCCTACTCTCTATGGAAAGTAAAAACAAATTTAATAAGGCCAACTCTAGCGCAATCGTTAATTAAAATGGAACCTAACAAATGAGCTAAACAGTTCTCGAGAAGGCACTTGACGTCACTTGATCGGAGTGTTCTGCTCCATCGAAAAGTAAAAGATAGCAAAGCAATTATCTAAACATTAAGTTAAAGAAATGATAAACAAAAACTTAGAAAAGAGAAGACTCCGGGATATGACCTCATAACAGGAGAAGTTCCGAAACAACTCCCAGAAGAAGGACTTACTTTCCTTACGTTAATATATATTTCTATTATATTATCTGGTTTTGTTCCCCCTTAAATGGAAAATAGTTTAACTAAAAATGATACTCAAACCCTTTTCCTTATAAGAATGATGCCTCGATGTACCTATATGAATTAAAACCGATATGGGCATATGGCATTTAACTTTGGAAAACTGCAGCTAACTCCAACATCGAAGAACCTCAAAGACTCCAGATCTCAAAGGCCCCTTATTATAACTCAAATGCTCAAATCCATCGTGATCTCAAAGTACCCACAACAATTGAAGAAAAAAGATATCGCACAATCGCACTCAGCCCCTCCTGTCACAGGAATAATTGCACCAGACTCAAGAGAAAGTCTACAAAAGGCCTCATATGATAATAAATTGTTCTAAATTATTATTTATTATTAGGAAATAGTTGCACCACTGGGTGTATTCCATAACTGTTTTTCTCTTAAATGAATTAAATAGCTTTACTTAAAAATATTGCTTAATGTTTAAAAAACAGATCGCAATGAAGAAATGCATTAAAAAAATTATACTACTGTACTAATTGATGACGAAAAGCCCTTATACACTTTCAGCATTTATTCATAAATTTTGTTTGCTCTTAAGCCTTCCAAAAAATAAAAATTCAATCACTACACGATGTTTGATTTTCTCCATTAGAGAAAATACTGTGACATGTTGATACTAAATGACTTGTAAACAAATAGTGAATTGACAGATTGAAATGAAACTACACACGCGTTCATATGAAGAGCGTACCAGCATAATAGAAAAAAATGTAGGATAGTCACGGTGGGCTTGAACATGAGATAGGTTTGATAAAAATGTCATACAAATCGGCCAACAGGGATTTGTTCCTGGCTACTCATATAGGTGAAATCAGGCAAATGCGGAACATGAGGCAATCATTGTTTTCAATTCACTAGAGGACATTAAGTTTATTTATAGCGGTTTTCTCCACAGGGTTCATATGTCAGTGACTGGCCTCAACATTTTTATTTATGTGATTCATGTGTAAAAACTGCTGCCATAAGTGCTTTAAAAAATATATGTAGCAGAGGGCAATAAAATAAATCGTGATAGTTTTTGTAAACACTATTGCTTTTAATTGCAAATATTTTATAACATTAAAGCAATTTGAAAAGGACGTCCGATTGAAAAAATTTATTAATTTAGTTGATTAGACTTTTGGTTGTTTTAGTTGCTAATTTCAATATAAGAGGAAGAAATAATCCTCTCATTAGCTCACTTCTTTTTATCGGAATTCACGAATATAAGAAGTAAGAATTCTTTATTGTAATATAATACACAAGAATTAAAATATTGGGCTGACATGTATTCCAGTTAAGGTTTCAAGTATATATATATACATATAATTGGCGCGTACACCCGTTTTGGGTGTTTGGCTGAGCTCCTCCTCCTATTTGTGGCGTTCGTCCTGATGTTGTTCCACAAATGGAGGGACCACAGTTTCAAGCTGACTCCGAGCGGCAGATATTTTTTTATGAGGAGCCCGAAACATGGTAGTCTGCAGCACCAGATTCCAGCATTAAAAGATACACCAAGCTACCTAGCTGTCTCGTGATCGAAAAACGTGAAACCAGATCGATCACGTTGTGATAGATGGTGCTCTAAAACCTGGTGCTGCAATCTGGTGCTGCAGACTACCATGTTTCGGGCCCCGGCGAGGTTTGTCGGCCTCTTTCCGTTACCGGATGTTTCGTACTGCAAGCTGAATTTTCCGACTGAAGGACCAAAAATTCCCTCCTTGTCCATCCTGGCGTTGAAGTCGCCAAGCACGATTGTTATGTCATAGCGGGGCAGCGCTCATAGGAATGTTCCAAGCGCTCATAGAAGGAATCTTTGGTCGATTCGTCCTTCTCTTCCGTCGGGGCGTGGGCGCAAATTAGCGAGATGTTGAAAAAACGAGCTTTGATGCGGATTATTGCGAGACGCTCATCCACCGGAGTGAACAACAGTACTTGGCGACGAAGTCTCTCTCCCGCAACGAATCCGACACCGAATTTGTTGTCCTTCTTGAATGGCAGTGATGGCAGCCTTTACTCTCACGAGGACATCAACCAGCCGGGCAGAGGCACCTTCCCCATTAAGGGAACTGATATTCCAGGTGCATACCTTCCTTAGTTCGTTTGCAGGGGTCGTCATCAGTGTTGGAAGTTCTCATCCGAGGGTTTGTGTATGTTTTCACTGGGGGAGATTTTTAAGTGGCGGGTCTCAAACCCAGCGCACAACCAGCTATCCTGGAATGTTTCGTCTTCTCACTTTAGCTCACTCCCGAACGGGTGTTCGGAAGCTACCCAGAGGAAACTTGGGATAGTCCCGGGAGTTGTGAGCTGTTTGAACCATATGCAGAAGAATCATCCTGGCCACTCCCAAGTGAATGGCGATCAGTAACTTTCCCCACTTGCGTGAACTTCTACATATTGAATCATCCTCCTGTTTATTAACCCCCTCTTCTGTAAACAAGGCAATCTCCTGTGAATATGAAATATGTCCACAAAAGTTCCAGAATTTCTGTAAGAAAGCTTCAGACTTATACATGGCAAAATATCCTTGGTATCCAATGTCGCCGACGGTTCACAAAATATTGGTTCATGGATCCCAAATTATTGCTGCTTCTTCAGTTCCAGTTGGATGCTTAGGAGAAAATGCTTCGGAGAGCCGAAACAGGTTTTACAAACGGGATAGACTGTCGCATTCTCGAAAAAACAGTCGCATTAATAATTTAGTAGATGTGTTTCACCGAGCAATTGATTCATCAGATCCCCTACTTTCAAGTAAATATTTTTTGGATAAATACAACAACCACAATTATAAAAAATTGCCGTCAAAAGTACTCGAACTTCTCGCTAAACCCAATGTGAAAACTGACGACGAAAATCTCGCCTTAGTAGATATCGAATATGAATCAGATTCAGATTCGGATTATAAACCCTTAGATGCATATTCATATGAGCTCGAAGCAGAAGAATATTAAATAAAAGCGATATTTTAAGTAAAAAAATAAATTTTTTTTATATGAGTTATATGGGCGGTATGAGTGGGCGTGGCCTGATACGTTTGAAACTTTTTCCAATTTTTCTATATACAAATACAATCACGTGTACTAAATTTCAAGTCCTTACGGACAGTATTTTAATTTATGCCGCTATTTTTTTCAAATCTGCCACTGTGCAGTATAGCCAAAGCCTTCGTTTCAATTAAAATAGTTTTTTCCTTTTTATTTCTTAAAAGAAAAAAATTTAAGGGGAATTGAGCAAGAAGACACGCCAGATAGTGTGGTACAGCATGTTCTGCTATCTTCATTCCCTGAAGCTGTTATTCATAGCTCTCTTCATGGCCCCAGTATTCCATCTTCCTTATTTCACCTTTCTTAGACATTTTTGTACATCATACTATAATAGTAGAACTACCGATTTGAATACCTGATGAAAATATTTAAACTTATACAGTTTATTTACTAATAAAGGGTGGTTAAGTTTCAAGGGCCGGGGTGGATTTTGAGTAAAATACAATTTTTTTATGAAATTTTTGTCATTTCTCTTTATTATGATAATATTGGTATGGCTGAATTACGTATGAAACAAAATATCGGCCAAATAGGCGCCGCGTTCTCGGCGGCACACCTCCATCCGATGATCTAAATTTTCGAGGGTTCTAAGGTTCTATGCCGTTAATGTGCCGAATTATCTCATCCTTTAGCTCTTGAATTGTTGCTGGCTTATCGACGTACACCATTTCTTTCAAATAACCCTAAAGAAAGAAGTCCAACGGTGTCGTTGACGTTTAGGTGTGGTTCACATTCAACATCGGCCCTTGAAATTTAACCACCCCTTATATGCTTTTTACTTATCTACTTCACTAACAAAATACTCTGGTGTTATTACGCGGAGTTTAAAATACTTGTTTTTATGGTGGCAGGAACTTCCCACGGTGCACAAAATAAATTTCAAATACACAGCCTCACTTCTTAGTAACTGTTTGTGAACGGCAAACTGTCTAGCTGGGCTTCGTTGTTTCAATATTCGTTCAAGAAAAGCTGCTGGAAAACATTACTCCTCCATACCTCATACCGGCAGTTACTCTAAACCAAATTTCGACTGATTGATTTCCATCTTTTTGCCAAAATTTTAACTCATTACAACACTCTTTTTTACATTCCAACAATGGGCAAACTCCCTTTCTTGTTGGCCCAGCGCCAAAACAACAATGATCCGTAGGTTATGTGGTCCGCGTCACTCGTGTCGGTTGGGTGGGTGGAGGTTAAGCGTTGGATTTAGAAGTAAAAAGTATTATATCAGCTCAATATTTGATACATCAACTATTTTTCGTGTAAGGGATTAATTTCACGAGCATTGAGAACTCTTTATAAATATTTCTCAGCTCCCTCCGCTCATTAATTAATTGCTGTAAAATTTGCAAACTGATTCCTTAAAAAAGACTCAACTAATATAAGCCCCAAAATGCGCTGATAAAGGTTTACTTACTAGACTTTTTTTTGCACAACTTAGTATTTATTTTCATATTTCCTTCATGCCTTTTTATTAGTATTTGCTCGTTTGTGGTCATTAGCGAAAAGTACTCATTTCCTGTAAAGCAAGCTTTTTAGCTGCATAGAAAGTTGCGCAGCAATTTTTAATAAATTTATACAATCCAACGTATTTTTAGTTGTTGCATTAAAAAGAAGTGTGCTCAAAATGCTGTGTTTAATTTAATTTTTCCATATGAGTGACTCAAAAACATAAAAAATGTAAAAACTCTAAGGAAGGTTTATTTTATGCGGTCCTAATTATGGAGTCACTTTGCATTGACACGTCGATTTATTAACCAAAAAATATTAAAAGTTAGAAAAATAGTTTTTTGCGCAAAATAGATATGAAGAAAAAAATCAACATGATTATATAAAGAATTATTAAAAATAAAATAAAAGTAGTAACTATTTGAAAAGTTCCATCAGTTAGGCAGCAAAGCCATTTAAAAAGTTTGGTCGCTCTGCCCTCAACTACAACATAAATTAAATTTTAAAAAATAACCACAAAGGCAAAGAACGCAAAACTTCTCACCATATTTTTGTCACTTCCTGCTGACTATCACTTTTTACGAGAGCACAAGGATATTCAGAAGTTGACTTCGTTTTTGCCGCTTAACTCTTAATGGCCAATTTCGCTGCAGTTGCCCCTATTACAGCCATTTTCTGCTACTCTACTGCAGCCAGCTCTTATATTTTATATTTGCATACACATATTTTATATTCCCCTTTAGCCTTTAATGGCTCCTTTTTTTGGACCCAACCACCTCTCACTCTGTTAATACTTTTGATAAGTTCTAATGGGTAATTAGGCGTGTCAGTGTAAGTTTCGAGATCTGCTGATTGCGTCTGCCAAGAAAAAGCGCAAACGTCAAAAATTTGGAATTTGTTGTCATAAAGTGTCGGTAAAATGAATTTTACAAATAATTTTTGTCAGTTAAAAAAAAAACAAATCAACATAAATGTTTTTCCTCTCTGCTTGTCTGCTTAGCAGCAACTTATGTAATCACAATTGCTTTGCTGACAAGAAGTTTTTTGCCTTAATCAAATCGAAATGCATTTACATAAATATCCACCCCTTCCTCTGACAGCATTGAGCTGCGACTGACAGCGAAATTTTTGTGCTTAAAACAACTTTCCCAAGGAGTTTACTATTCGAATTTGATTCAATTAGTGTGTAAAGTTTCGTAATTTTATCTGCAATGAATTAGTAAAAAAGGAAAATTAATTATTTTACTTTGAAGTGGCAAAATCTTCATTGAGTTTTTTTCTTTTACTAAAAGAATTGCCAATTTATAATATTTTGTTATTGAAATTTGTCACGCCCTCCGATATTACGTTTATTGTGGAACGCAATAACAGACAATTAACTTCCCCGAACCCAAAACTGTCGTAAAACTTAATTTGTTCCTTGAAGTCGCAGAGGAGGAGCTCGGCCAAACACCCGAAAAAGGGTATGAATGTGCACTTTTTGCCGACTCCGAACGGCAGATGGTTTTATTTCAGGCTACTAACGAAGAAAATCAATGGAGAAATAAAAAAGTTGTGAGTGATCAAATGAAAATACCTAAGGCGCGATATGTCAATGTATCTGTATATATGTATAATATTATAAGTATACAGAAGTTTTTGCCATCCTAAAAGTAGCCGAATGGATAATCGAGAGGAGATGGAGCAGGAAACAGATTGGAGTCTTCAGTGAAAGTCAGGCTGCATTGAAGGCCCTGGAGAACGCGAAGCAAACCTCAAAGAGTGTTCAAGAATGTAAGAAGAAGCTTAATTCTGTCGCAAGACAAAACAGGCTTGTACTTATATGGGTTCCGGGACACTCCAGTGTTCAAGGAAACGAAATTGCCGACGAATTGGCCAACCGTGGATCAGCGGTGCCCCACAGGGGCCAGAGCCAATAATCGGAATCAGTCCCGCAGGAATCAAGAATTGGATCAGCGACTATGTAGGCAATCTACATAAAGAGCGATGGTCCGGTCTGGAACGCTGCAGAACTGCAAAGTGTTTTGTGACAAGTCCGAACAGAAAACTGTCAAACTTTCTACTAAAACTTAGAAGGAAAGATATTCGGTTGATGGTCGGCATCATTACAGGACACAACCTATGGGGTCAGCATATGACCACCATTGGAATCATCGAGAACCCGGTGTGCCTGTCATGCTTGGCTTAGGCGGATAGCACTGAGCACTTTCTCTGTGAGTGTCCTGCCTTTGCTAGAGCGCGACTACGAGTATTGGGTTCCAATGTCATGAGAATGAGTAATATTCGTTCTCTAAAACTGGAGGATATGTACAGATTTGCTAAAGAATCTGGAAAATTCTCACAGGATTAACTATCTCTATCTCTGTCTCTATTCTTTCCTATCTCTTTCTCTGATACTTTTCTCCCTCCCTTCTTGACTATCTACCCCCTTTCCCGAGCTTTAAATACAATGGGCTCTTTAGCCTGAGTGTTTTAGGAGCCACCAAATCTCCTGGTGCTCCTTGGCTCGACCTTTTCAAATTCATTCAAATTATAAGTATAAGAGGGAGTCATTATAGGTTAGCTTTTAAACATACACATATGTGTGATGGATGAATAACGGTAAATTGCAAACATCTCTAAAACTTTATTATAAAAAATTAACTGTGATTTTTGGAATACATAGAAATTTTCACGCCAGCGCAATTAATAAATAAAATACATACTTAGACACTTCATAAATTTGGACTCACAAGCGCAAAGCATTTAATTAGCTAGCCTTGCATAGCGACAGCCATACACGGAAGTATAAATTTTTTGTACACATGCCCAAATGCCCTTAATAGCGTGATTTAGCTATGCTAGCTAATAACCGATGCAAGTAGAGCTAAAAATTAGGTTACCTCCAATTAATAAAAAATACGCTACGAAGGTTTGAAATTGGAATAAAATGGATCGCTTAAATAACTACACCAAGAGCAGCTGTCTTGCACAGCTGAAATTGAAGAGTGCTATGAGTTTGATTTGAAAATCAACAATTTCCTTTGCAGCCAGCAATCAACAAGAACGCATTGATTGTTAGCTGATGGTTTGTGCCTAGCAAACCAAATATCACACCTACCTATGCAGACACACACACAGCTTAACTCTCTTGCGGTTAGCTAACGGTATATGCCAACCAACGAACCAACCAACCAACCAACCATCCAATACTTAACCACATTTCCGTATTGTTAAGGCTGCATTTCCTAGCACCTTAACACGCCACACTAAGCGGTCGCTGAAGGTGATTTCCATGTACGACTTTTTGCTACATGTATTAGCATCAACGAGCGTAACTATGGTGTTGGAAGTTAAGTACCATGTGGCGTATAGGCTGTCGCCAACGCCATCAATGCAATTTCCGGCTACGATTGCCAGCACTCAAACGCGGGAATGCGCAATGGGGATAAGGAAGAAGAGGATGTATAAGTATAAAATCACGTCACTGTTGATGTTGTATCAGATATAAGAGTACTACCAGGCAGACAGTTAGTTAGTCAGTCGCCATGGTTGAGGATTATTTGACCGTTTGCGGTTTTGCATTTCCGGTGGCATAGCAAACGAGACTCGGCGGCTGAGCAAAGCGTTAGTAATGTCGCTTAATTGGGTGCTTACCGCTTGCTCTGGGAATATTTGGCTTAGCTTTGGTGCATTAAAGAGAGATCTAAAAATGTGGTATTTTTTCAGGTAGAAAGTGGGAGTGGAAAGTATTAAATTCTTAGTAAATTATGCAAGAGAAAGCTTTGTGAGTACTATTTTTAGTATGTTATGTTAGTATGTTTGTAATTTTTGCAGTATAAGTAAACAAGTTTGCAGAAATTGGTTTATATGCTTGCAAACGTATGCTTGGAAGAAGATGGGGTATTCAACCTAAGCATACATTATGGCTGTATAAGGCGGTTATACGACCCATTTTATCGTATGGTTCGGTAGTTTGGTGGAAAGCTCTAGGGAGTGAGTACAATACCAAATTACTCGGCAGAATACAAAGATCAGCCTGTGCAATAACGGTCGGTGCAATCAAATCATGTCCTAGAGAGGCTCTCAATGCACTGACACACGTTATTCCAATAGACCTATATATACAGAAGACGGCAACCATGAGTGCATTTAGGTTAAATGAAGCGGGTCGCTGGAAAGGAAAAACTTATGGTCACGCTAGTCTATTATTGCGACAAACTCAGTTAACCTCGGTGAGGACTGACTACATCGTCCCCATGGTAACGTTCAATAGGAATTTTGCCACTCTCTTTCCATCTAAAAAATAATGGGATAAGGGATTCTCTCTAAACAACTTCGATACCACAGTCTATACAGATGGCAGTAAAATGGATTGTGGTGTTGGAGCTGGTATATATTCTCATAGACTTGGAATTGAAAAATCTGTGCGTCTCCCTAATAGCAGCAGCGTCTTCCAAGCGGAAGTACTGGCAATTGGGGAAGCCTGTAGGTTACTAATCGCAGATTTCTCTTTTAAGGGCAATATCGCTATTCTTTCGGATAGCCAAGCCGCAATCCAGGCGCTGGACGCGACTATATCAACCTCTAAAGTGGTGGAGCAAAGTAGGAATAGCCTCACCAACTTGAGTGAAAACCATAGAGTAACCTTAATTTGGGTCCCGGGACACCGGAATATAGAAGGTAACGAAAAAGCTGATGAACTGGCAAGAGGGGGATCTGCCATGAATAGCGCTCTTGCAGTACCAGTATTCACTCCACTGGGTGCGGTCAAGATGAACGACGATGATGACATGAAACGGCGGAACACCTGTAGACTTACGGCAGTCATAACTGGCTTCTGGTCTATCGGAGAACAAGCCGCCAAAATGGGCATCCCTCACAACACATACTGTAACACAACACATAGTTGTAAACAACCGGAGAAAAAAGAAACAATCTTCCATTTCCTCTGTGAATGCCCTGCCCTATGGAAGGTCAGAATGTTAACCCTGGGCAAACCGCTGTTCGAGAGTCTCGAACAACTGTCTGGCTTAGTCGTCAACAACCTAATAAGGTTCCTAAACCGCACAGACTGGATATAGTCCTGCTGCAAATAACTGTTAAACAATTTGGTAACGAGGATGTGGCAACAAAATGGTGCGGAAGCGCTAGTTGGATTCTGGATGAATCACCACTCTAACCAACCAACCAACCAAACAAGTTTGCAGTGTTGGAGTCTTTTCTCAGGTTTAAAATTGGTTACCTTAGACGGCCTGCACTTAGTAAGAATTCACTCGGTGGCCAGGAATTCCCCTTGTGGAGCATAGGAAAGATTTTTGACAGTTTCCGTTTAATTTTCTAAATCAAGTTCGCCTTTTTCTCATCTCTAAACCTCCTGGAGATTTAGGTGCGATATTCTGCACCTAGTCCATTTATACATATTCCCATCAAGCTATCATACAAACGCGATACTCTGGTACTCAGCTTAGCCCTTCTAATATTAGTAGCTGCTCTAATGTACTAATAAACTCGCGGAAAGAGGAATATCTGTGGGGTTTGTATGCATAAACTCGGTTCTTCATATTTTAGATGCTTTACTTCCTTTCTGCTTTTTGAATTCTCGAAGCGTCTCAATATACCGAAACTCAATACAGATTATTCTTCGAAATACTTAAACACGCTCTGAGCTAGCCGTTAGCGGTACTTGATCACTTCCTGCCCCTTTAAAAATTAGGGGTCAAATCAGGGCTGTCGGACTAAAAAAAAAAAGTCTGTAAAGGATTCACCGAAGAGAAGAGTGAGAAAACGACAGACCCTTTTCAAACTTCATTTCTGAACCACCTGTAAGGATTGTTATCCTTCATCGTTTGGAATGATTTCAGATTTCCAACCACTTCTGACAGGGAAGGGCGACGTATATAGTTGTGGTTAAAGTCAAGGAGGGTGCTCTAGATTCGTCATTCTAGAACACTAATTTCTGCTAATTGCTTATCCTTTAAAGACGAATGCCAAAAACGAACCTATTTCTAAAAGAGAAGTAGGTGTTACTTTAAAAAAATTGTCAAGAGGCTGATTCAAGTGATTTTAATGGAGGTTGGCTTACTAGTTGCCGCTTCCATAATTAAATCACACAGTCTGATATATTCAACTATAGCCAATGATTCCTCATACCTTACTCACAGATTAACTTCATTAACTGAAGCAGTTTTTAAGAAGCACGTGTTGTTTATATAGGGTTTTCCAAACAGAGGTTTTATTTTTATAATCAAAGAAAATGCTATTTCTTAATATAAATGATCGGATGTTTATTTCATTATAAAGAGGAATGTATGGCGTTAACAGTGGAAAAGAACATCAAGCAAATGACCACCACGACCACGCTCGCAGGAAAATATCCTTTTCATGAAATTTGCCATAACCGAATTGCAAACTGGCTGCCCTATGTCCTCGATAGCCTCACGAATTCTATCTTTGAGGTCTTGAATTGACTCTGGGCTGTTGTCGTAGATCTTCTCTTTCACGTGGCCCCAAAGAAAAAAGTCACAAGGTGTTAAATCACAAGATCTCGGTGGCCAATTGTAATCACCTCTTCGAGTCCGGAAACATTTCCTCTAAAAGAACAATGGTTAAACGTTGTCCAGATCAAAACCATCCAATTCCGACATTAAAAAATCTTTAATCATCTCCCGATAGCGCAACCTATTCCAAAATAACACCTGTTATTGGAAAACCCTTTATCTTCAGCCCCAAAACGTGCCAAGCAGTACATTTTACAAGGTACATCGGTAAATGTTTTGGCGGTCACAGGAGGCGAATGGAATTATTTGTTTATTGTTCCGTTGGTCTCACGTTTGACACTCGCCCACTATTGACATGAAGCATGGAATGATAGTACAAGTATTTTCTAATACGAGTAACAGTCGCCACACGGTGGTTAAAGCCAAACAAACTTATTTTTAATGAGTGCACGAAATTTTGCCTTTACCTATTCAGATTATTATCTTCATTTTAAAAGTCATGAAATGCACACGCTTCCGCTTCCGATCAAAGCTGCTGCAATGAACGTAGAAAAAATGCAGTTTCCTAGTCACGATTTGCTGACATTTTTATATAAAGCTTTCATTTATGTGACTTATCAGCCTAGGCAGCCACTACTACATGAATACTCAATACCTGAAAGCCTTACATTTTGGGGCAAGTATTTGAAAGAATTTTTATTTTGAAGGTGTTGTTTTTGGTTTGGTTAGATGAATGGTAGTTAACACTCCATCAAAAATGTTCACACCGCGTATCTACGTACAAATGGTTTAGAGACTAAAAACAGCTAAAAAAAGCAAAGAAAATGTCTGAAAAATGTTGTTGAAAGAGGAGTGAGTGTAAAATACAGTATTAACATTTGCTCGTTTACCTATTTGAAATTATTCTGTTTTTGCTGAAAATTGTGCGCCAATACAACAATCGCTTTGGCTTGGTTGTTGCACTATAACAGCGGTTTTAAGAGGGTATTATAGTCTAGAAATTTGAAAAAATCGGAAATTTTTTTTTTTCAAAATTCGATAGTTTAAGTATTCAAAAATATCTCCCTAAACGGATTTTTCAAAATTCGAATTATTTTCGAAGTTACAACTATTTTAGTGACGCGACAGCTAGACTGGTTTGAGCGGACGGCTGTAACAATAGACAGGGGCAGCCTCGAGCTACCTGAGTGTGAATAACTCTCCCTTTTTCTTATAAATAATATTTCCAGTATATCTCCCATTATAGTACATATAGCCACTTTCTAAATAGTATTTAGGTTATTGCAACATATTATCAAAATATCTTTATTTGATTTGCTTTTAGTTTGATTTAGTTTCATGTTAACCTCGAAGCTGTTAAGACGTACCAAAAAGTGAGAAATTCTTTGTAAACTCTTTTAATTTAAATTTCGAGTGAATTTTATTAGTGTTTTCAATATGGATAGAAAAATTGTTTCCCCTTTTCTCTGCGTCAGACGATAAAGACATTCATATTAATTAAGAATTTGCCATATTTTTGTTTTCAGATGACCACAAGGGCAGAAATCGTGAAGACGAAGACACTGCCTTTTGTTTTCCCTTTCCACTGCAAGGTCGCATAACTCCATGAAAATTTATTTATTTTTTTTTTAATTCATTTAATGTGCTCTTAATATAGGTATAAATAAATAAATGATAAAAAAAATGGATAGTAAAAATATCAATAGCTTTTTTTTTATTTACAGTCAAAAAATGCTCGAAGTTCGGGCCTCTAGACTAGAATACCTCTTTAAGAGGTTACATGCGGCCGCCGTAGCTGAATGGTTTGGTGCGTGATTACCATTCGGAATACACAGAGAGGTCGTTGGTTCGAATCTCGGTGAAAGCAAAATTAATAAAAACATTTTTCTAATAGCGGTCGCCCCTCGGCAGGCAATGGCAAACCTCCGCGTGTATTTCTGTCATTAAAAAGCTCCTCATAAAAAATACCTGCCATTCGGAGTCGACTTAAAACTGTAGGTCCCTCCATTTGTGGATTAAAATCAAGACGCACAAGACAAATAGGCGGAGGAGCTCGGCCAAACACTCAAAAATGGTGTAAGTACTAATTATATATCTATATACAGTTGTGCTCATACAATTAGGCCACTCGTATGACCAAACCAACGTGGCATGTTAATTCATCTGAAACATAGACCTATTCAATAGCAACAACAATTACCAGGTTTTAAGAAAGTTAACTCAATTAGTTTTATTTAATTGCGTTTTGAAGCTTACAAATTTCATGCAGATTTCAGAGTTTTACGCATGTACACTAAATATGAAATAAAAATCGATCTTCATGATGATGAAATTTCAGTGCGCATGTAATTAAGCCATAGCCTGATGCAGAAAGTTGTCGTACATAAAGGAAATTAGACATTAATGTGTCAAAAACTAACCTATAGCTCAGATTACGTAATTTTGTATGGGAAACCCATTTTCGAAAAATTGTACTGTCTCTACCAGTGTTTACTGCTCATTACTCGAAACTAGTGTCTTGCATTGACCCGGTGTAATTTTACCACCATTCCTCGAGTATCATTAGCCCACAATGTTGCTTTATTACACGGTTTTCTAGCAGAAACTGATGTTGGTGGAGTAATGCCCCATAATTTTTCAATGGGATCGACCAGGCTTTAATCGCCACAAACATTTAACTGACAGTCTTGGAGCAAATGGAGTAACCAGGAGGAAAAAGAATATGAGGTAGAAGAAGAAGAGACAGGCATGGAATTCTTTACTGATGAATCTGATTACTCTGATAATGATGATGTTGAAATTCAATCATTGTCGAAAAGAGCTCGTCTCTAAGGTTTCTAGTACGTAAAAATTCTTTATTTTAATACAAAAAAACATAACAAAAGATTATAAGAATTCAAGTCTATATTCTCTTGTACTTAAGTCTATTTGCAATATTTTTACCTACAGAGTTTCTTCGTACGATTCCCATTTAAAAAATATTCATTTAAACGCCAGAGTAGTTTAAACAAAATTATTTACGTTATGAAGAAAAATCTTGTTATTAAATCCTTATTTTTTTAGAAAATAACAAACTTAAAGTTCAGTTTTATGTTTTTATCTTATAACATGATCTTTTTTAGTACATTTTGCAACATTTTTGCTAGAATGAAATAGTTGAGAAATTTTAATTATTCTTCATAATTACAGTAAAAAATGGTAAAAACTATACAATTTTTCGTAACATTTTGGTATTCAAAATTGCGTATTGAGATATATGTTCTTCTCAAAATAAGTTAATTTGTACATGTACGAAATTTCTGCATCAAGCTATGACACACATAGCTTAATTTTGATACGTATTCAGAACTTTACCCAAATGCATTGTTAACTTTTGTTTTTGTTTGTCTCCTTATCTTCGTCATAGGTAACAGTTCTTAATTTTATTACCGTTATGCAAAAGCTTGGTTTATATATAATACTTTGTGTTCTTGTTAAATCCACATGCTCTATGTAGTGGCCTAATTGTATGAGCACAAGTGTATAACAAAACGCTATAAAAAAATTAATTTGAATTCCTGAAAAGTTTTGCATAAAAATGAGCTAGCTTTTGAAATAATTTTCACCGCATTGCATTTACAAATTTTGTTTTTGTAAGCCGTTATATACTCTTGAAATCGTGCGATCCAGTTCGATTGATAAAATTGTCGCGACTGTTCGGTTCGATATCGTATACCTAACAAACAAGGTCAGAGAATGTTAATGTGTGCATTGTCTACGAAACATAGCTCAATGGATATAGGTAATATCGAGATATTTTGTATTTAAATAGCTCGATCCTTCCATTTTCGCTCTTGCTTTGCTGCAAGACGGAATCTTGTTCTTTATAAAAATGAAATCGTAATGCCATACGTTGTCGGAGCTCATTTAATAACCTAGTGTTTATAATCAATTATGATTATATACTTTAATATTTATCCAATGTATAGTTATCTCAACGAAAAAATGAAACAAGAAAGCCAACTACAGGGTCCGGCATTCAAAGTGTAACGCAACTTCAGACCGCTCGAGCTAAATGACAGTCCAGCATCCGCCGCATACTGGAAAATATAAGTGATCTCAAAGTCAAGCCTGACAGATATCCAAAAGGCGTATGATCTCACACCTTAAGAGTAGCGAAGAAGTCAGACTTCGAGTGAGCCGAAAGAGTTGTTTCGCTTGGCCGAACAGCGTGCTAATTTCTGACGAAAAAATGTTTCAAATTGAGTAGTTCGTGAACTCCCAAAACGATTGGGTTTATTTCACCGACCGTTCACACGAGAATTTGAGTCATGGATTGGCCACCAGGAGAAAGCAACCGCCACAAGTAATGGTTTTGGTCGCGCTAACCGCAGATGGGTGCTCTCCAATCGTATATAATGGTTGGTAAGTATGGCAATATGAATGTATGAGCGTATACTTTTTATAAAAGCTATTTGTGCATTTATTCTTTTTCTACTATCATCGCCATTTTGTGTCACCACTAACTACCATATTTATTTCCGTCTACATACCTATATATTTATATAGTATCTCCGCCCCTGCAGCGCCGACAGCAGTATCATGAAAATTCTAATGGCGAGTTACCGCATAATGCCGCTGTCAGCAAAATGGCTTCCTGCATACTATGGGCGAGCCGGCTTCCCAGCGATTGGTGACAACTCAAGCACGTAGTGCTTAAATAGCTGTTCTCGCTGTTGCCCTCACTGATGTTCGTACAACAGCTTCTTTGAGCTGCAGCTGCTGCTGCGATAGCAATTTGGTGACAGCACGTCGCCATGAAAACGATGATTTTCTTTCACTTCCCCGCCAAAGTCGATGGAACAGCTGCAAATTGCAACTGCAAATGCACTGTATTTGCAGAATCACTAGCAGATGTCAGTCGTTCTTTTGTGGTGATTGTCACATGGCTACTGATATAGTTAGTTGTGGGCAAATATTGTCCACAACAACTGCACGTAAGCCATAGCCCAGTTGAGATACTATGTATGTACATAGTTGAGCGCATTGACGCTTATTGATGACACATTGGTTATTGTTTTTGATATAAACGAGCATACATATGTACATACATACCTGAATTTTCAGTTGCTGGTGTTGTTGTTATTGTTTTTGTTGCCATAGCACGTGACATCGCTATGTTTTATTTAACGTGGGCATGCTTTCGCTGCAAGCAATGCGACATTTGGTTAACTCCTAAACTGGTTGGTTTATTGAGTGGGGAACAACTACAATAGCAATAACATCTGACATAAAGAATAAATCTACAAGGCAACATTAATAGTTGGCGCAAGTTATTTAAAGCAGTATATCGTGATAGGTTCATGCAATTATTATATAATTTGCCCCTGTTTCTTTAAAACCATTTTTTATTGGTTTGTTTTCCCAGGTTCGGCGTCATTTAACTGCATGCCAGTCAGCAGTTCGCTGGTGCCATCGACCTCATCCTGCTCCTCCTCCGGATTCGCAGAACGGAATATAATATATTCAGCTGGGCCTTCCGTATGCCGAACCGAAGTTTATGCTCCCCTTTTTGCAGTGGTTCATGGCTCTCTTCTGTGATTTGAAGAAGGAACGACACGCTGTGCTTCTGCGGAGCCTCCGCTTTGATGATCGACCAATCGGTCATCGGTACTGAGCGGTTGTGAGCCTGGAGATAGGGAATTAATTGATTGGCTTCAAACTTCATGTTTGGTATCCAGATGCGAGCCCTCGGCCTTCGTGGTATCTCGCTGGCTGGAATGAGCTTGACTCTCAAGCCCTCCCAGCTGTGCTCAATTTCGCCAATCGCGTTTCTCAGGAAATGCAATGAATACTGGTCATCACATTTGATTACCCGGCAACCGCGAACCACTTCCAACGAGTCGAAACCTGGCGATTGACCCTCCGACGATTATGGGAGACAACTGCGGCTCAATCTCCGACCATTTGTCAAGCACAGGTTTGTCGCGTTTGGAAGTTTCGTCCACCAGTGCCATTTGAAGATGGTCCCGTGTCACCGCACTGAATTGTTTGGGAAGTTTGGTGACAACCGCAGCCGGATCTGAGACCTTGCCCCGTAAAGCTCTTAGGAAAAATTTTGAGCAGATGTGTGTTGTGGTTAATAAATACCTAAATTTAATAGCACTTGGCCTGAAAAATGCCAGTTTCAGCGATAACCTCTTCATTCCGGCGAAATTTCTTACCGGCGAGCATTTTTTTAGGTCTGCGAACTGCCAGTCGTCGCTGGGAGCCACATCTGGCGAACATGGTGGATGTGGGAGCAATTTGAAGATGAATTCATGTATTTTTGATGTTTTCTGCATAATTGGTTTCTCTACGACTACGTTTGAAGTCAGTAAACTATAGTTGTATTGTTGTTTCTGATAGAGCGGAATCCCCATAACACTTTTCAAGCTATTGCTTCGCTTGAACGGTACTTTTTCCTATCAAGAAGCAGTGTACAATTAAAACAGGAAATTCTTTCTGATTCATTGTTTTGAAAATAACAAAAGAAGCCCCATTCTTAGCACAATAGCTCACGAACTAATGAAATTTTAACAGCTGTCTTTTTAATGTCAGTTCTAACTGACACACACCCATGTGTTATATTTTTTTCATATCGCTTTCTAATCTTGATCAGGGACTATGGACTTGTATATTGATTGTATTGGATATACATTTCAGAAGCAAGGTAAACTATGTGTAGTCAAAAGTATACCCTATATACAATGCAATACCCCAAGGGTCTCCTCTCTCACTGACGTTGTTTATAATTGCCTTTGAGCATCTAACGCGCATAATTTACAATTTTACAAGAAGGAGATAGAAGACTGTACATCCACAGACGGCCTTTATGTTGTAAAAAAGCAACATAATGTCCCAGAAATGAAAGAAAACCTCACGATCGTTCTTTATGCCAGCGACCAATGGTCCAATTCAACTTATGCAGCAATTCCACTTGAAAAAACTACTCATCTTCATATCTGTACAAATTTAAACTGTAGTAAGTTATAAATCGTAATAAAACTACTGTTGAAAAAGCTAAATACTTAAAAATCCTTCGAATATATTTTGATTGCAAACATAGCTTTAAGAAAGATTGCTTTCACTTAAAAAAATTAGCTTGTCGTCTCGATTTTTGACACTTTTACTCTAAAGAGCTGGATACCAGAAACGATCTATATTAATAGAAAATTGCCTCTGGCTGGATCAAATACAATAACAGTTACTAGCAAATAAGCCCGCTTGGAATTTCTCTAAGGATATCTTCGACAACGACAAGACAATGATACAAAATAAAAAATTATACAAGGGTTCGTCATATTCATACCCGTGTGTCATTTTTGCAACATCTTCCCACTAACCATCCCCCACATCCCACCCAAGTGCCCCAGCCTTACACATCTCTGCCATATTTCAAAATTCATCTCTACTCTCTATCCCGAGAAAACCTAGATACTCTTTTTTTGCAGAATTAATCGTAAATGTTGAATTTAAACTTAATTTGATATATTAAAAATCAGTTAATATTACAATCAACTTTAAAATAGTTTGCACTATATTCTAAGCTCGAAAGCCGGTAGCCTTAATTGCTCGTGCGTTATAGTACTTAATGTGAATTAATTTAACCAAGAAAATAAAGATCGTCTCTGTGAACATTTATTTAGTAGACGAATAAGTGTGTCAGCAGACAGAAACAAAAAGCTTTCTTATTATTTTTACATAGAAGATGGTTTTGATTTTATTTTACATTATGTCTGTATAAAAAGGTATTTCCGTTTACTTCTTTAATTTATTTCTTAGGGTATAGCCCCCTGCACAAATTTCAAAAATTATACTTTTTGCTTTTTATTTGAAAGATGCTCTAATATCTTAAAAATTACTTGTTCAATGGATTGAAGTAGTAAAAAATCTATATGTTTGTATCTGAATTTCGGCGCAGCACTTCTCGGTTATTAGTTCAGCGTCACTTAAAAATTTCAGGTGCATTTAGTCCAGTAGCGAGCCCAGGACATTTGCGACGTATATGGAGAAGGTACCATCGGCGAGTCTACAACACGGAAATGGTTTGAAAAAGTCCAAAAATAGCGATGGTCAACAGGGAGCTCTACATTGCACAACTGCACCACGTGGATGAGGCTATTCCAAAAGATCAAATGGGAGTTCCTTCAGAATCCGCCGGATTCTCCGGACCTTGCACCGATCGATTACCATATTTACCTTCGATAACAAAGAGGTCCTTAAAACTGGCTCAACAACTTCTTTGACCCCAGAGCAAGCAATTTTTGCGGAACGGCATCAACAAATTGGTCGAAAAGTGGGAAGAGCTTGTAAACAACAACGGTGAATTTATAATTGATTAACTTATTGTTATAATTAGTGTTTTTTGTTTAAATAAAAGTCTTTGGTAAAAACGCTACCCAATAATTAAAGCTTCAATGTGAAAACATCTACCAGAAAACAATTTAATTTAATTATTTAGGAAATATTATTATGGAAACAGGAGCTTTTTAATTCGATACAAAAATTGGCAAAGCTATAACGCCACAAAATTACTAAATCACATTAACAACTTAGATTGAACAAAACTTAATTGTAGTAAACTCTGTACTTTTAGACAACCGAACAACAAACATTAAAAATCTACAATAAATCAGTTTATATGAACTCACCATATTGCCGGTATAAATTTTCTTTCACTAAAATATAATACCTCCATGCACAGCTAATTGCCTGTAACGACAACAAACAGCAATATGAACTACATCATGCAAGCCAAGAAGCCGTGCGATGCCAAGAAATTTTGCCGGCTTTTAAGATTACAGACGATCAGCTGCTGCTGCTGATGGTGCATCTAAAAAGCGGGTAAAGTGAGGGGGATGATGCTGATGAAATACGATAAGCCAGGCTAAAAAGCAACTTAAGTGTAGTAAAACTTGCTGTGCTAATTGTGGTAGCAAAGAAAGATGATAATTGCAATAAAAT
>JAYXIM010030403.1:0-10863 GCA_037575425.1 Anastrepha fraterculus
AACGAGTAATGCAATTTAAATATTATATTTGTGTGTAGATGTATCTAGCAATCGAAGTAACAGTGGTGCAAGATAGATGCGGAAACGGTGCACGTATATCAGGGTGACCTGCGACATATCGTATGGAAAATATAAACATGGAAAATAAAACGCGAATCTACAATACAAAACAATTGTAAGTCCGATACTGACTTATGAAGCAGAAGCTCATGCAGAAAACATGAAAACGAAACAATTGCTGCGGACTACTGAAATGCATGCACTTAGGGCAATAGCTGGAAAAACTAAACTAGACCACATAAAAAACGAGGAGATAAGAGCACAGACAGGGGTGACCGACGTTGTAAAATTCGTACGAGCCAGAAGAGGATCTTGGAACGAACATGTGACACGAGCTCCTAGCAATCGGTTGATAAAAATAGCTCGAGATGGAATACCAGAAGGAAAAATCCGACCACCACCAAAGCGGTGGGCCGAAACTTGAACATCTACCTCAACAGAAGACCAATCACAACAATGATATGAGATTTATGCATTATATTGTACATGAATGTACAAAAATTTACGTGTAATTTCTCTAAATATTAAAATGTATTTACTTATGTCTCAATGAGTATACATTTGCAAACTTTAATGTATAAATATGAATGTGTTCTAAATTTTGTGTAAAGAAAAACAGGCAAAACCTATAACAAACGATAAAGAAGAAAGAAGACGATATCTCTTATATGATTTCACTCGCAAGATGAAAGGTATTTTTCCAAAGAAAAATAATTTAAAATTTGTATAATATTTATTATATTATTTAAGAAGCTTATAAACAAGGGACAACGTAGTTTATTTTGACGAATTAAGTATTTACTTACAAGACTTTTCATATTAATTCATATTTTTCACTTTTTTATGTTAAAACCGTCACTTGTCAGTTTTAAGTTAGTTTCCTATCCGACATTTCCTACATGGTACTTTTACCTTATAGAATTACATACACATACTATGTTGCCATAAATGCTCATGTATACATGTGAGTATGCATATGTATATTCTTGGCCATGTATTTAATTACTAAGAACTTTTGCTTGAGCGGAAATAAAGCAATATAATAAAAAATATTTGTTTATAAAGAGGAAGTAAGGAAAAAGAAATCGAATATGAAAAGTTTTACTTCTTCAACAGCAAGACAGTATGCATATAAAGTAAAATTGACAACAACAATAAAGAGCACTACAATAAACACAAAACTAGTAATGGAAATGCCAAGTGATTTGGCTAAGAAACTAAATGGGCTGACTAAAGAAAAAATAAGAATATAAACAACCGCAAATGAAGACACGAAAAAGTTGTGGCGAACCAAAAAAGGGAAGTAGGGAATAAATGCGAACAATATCAGATAAAGAAAACTAGAAGAAGAATACGATACTTGCCAAAAATATGTGCTCGGAGCAGTATCAGAAGGAATGGGCAGGAATCGAAAGAAAGAAATGGTAAGAGAGGAGGGAATGAAATCACGAAATGGATGTGACCCAGTATTCGACTCTGAAATGAATTTATTTGCTAGTGTACTGCTAGTTTACGAAATTCTGCAGCTTCATTTTGGAAACTTGTAGGAGCGCATTTATACAATTTGATTTGTCTGTGTACACAGGGTGGTCCATATAGTGTTCTATATAGAATCTGATTTTATTTTGACATTGACAGTTTTTCTTGCTTGCTTCAAAATATTAATTGTCAATATTGCATACCCCTGGGAAGCGAAAAAGTTATTTTATGAGCTTGACCATTGCAGAATAAAGAAACTGCCAGCTTATTTTCGAGCTGTAAGATATTAGAAAGGAAATCAGAAAGCATATAAAGCGTTTTTCAGTAAGAGCGCTTCAACTTTTTTTTTGAATAAAACACAAACGGTTTGACTTTTTTAACTAATTTTTTTTTTTATTATCGAGTTTGAACATATACATTTAAGTATGAAATTCGATTTCTTTTGCATGCCCACCGCGTGCACGTTTTACGAAGTCCAATCGTTGAACCCAATGGTCGAGACACTCTTTTGCATAAATCGGCCGAAATTCCAGCAATTTCGCGTTCGATATTGGCTCTGAGCTCACAAATCGTCGCCGGCTTGTTACTGTAGACCAATGACTTCACATAACCCCAAAGAAAATAGTCTAGAGGCGTCAAATCACACGAGCGCGGCAGCCATTCGACCGGTCCATTTCTGGAAATAATGCGCTCATCGAACTTACTCTTCAACAAATCAATTGGTGCGTGTGCTGTGTGGCTGTGGCTTGTGGCCCCGTCCTGTTGAAACCACATGTCGTCTAAGTCCATACCATTCAATTGCGGCCAAAAATAATTGTTTATCATGTCGCGGTATCGATTTCCATTCACAGTAACGTGGCGATCGTTCTCGTCAACGAAAAAATATGGGCCAATTACGCTGCCGGCACACCAAACAGTGATTTTTTCGGGATGCAATGGTGATTCATGTGTGGATTGCTTTCTGCCCAGTAACGCATATTTTGCTTGTTGACAAAGCCAGTGAGCCAAAAGTGAGCTTCATCACTGAAGACCGTAAAATGGCCGTAATGCTCTTAAAGTAGCAGCAACAGAACGATTATTTTCATAAAAAATTTGCACGATTTGCAATCGTTGCTCAAGTGTGTAGCGTTCCATGATGAAATGTATACCAATGAAGTTTACAAATGACAAGCGAAAAATAAAAAATATTGCGTCGTTCGCCCTCCCTATCGGAAAAAAGTTGAAGCGCACCTATTGAAAAACGCTTTACATACGCAATAGTCGAAAAGGCAATCCAGCTGCTTAAAGTGATAGTTTGGTGTTGATTGTAGATTGGTAAATTGTTTCAGCAACACCATTTTGGTCAACGGTGAGTCATAATTTCCGATTGCTTTTAGGTAAAACTTTAAGTTACGAACTTAAACGGCCTTTGGTAGCAGCAATATCCCACAGCGTACCTCACATCTGATATTTTGCATTCCAAGCTCGATAGTCGTAATATTAGCCCTTTTGGTGATTAATTGGCCACCTTTGCCTTTAATAGTCGACGCTATGTGGGTAATCCAGAAACGATTCAGAATCTTAAGCCTACTTACATCTGAACAATTCATGATTTTGATATCCAGAACTCACGTAAAAAGTCTTGGAGAATATTGATTTGACAGAACGCATCAACATATACCCATGCGAGATACTCGTTTAGCTCGATGCTGCAATCTGGAGGGAACTCCAAATATAATACGAATTTCTGATGGCGCAATACCAGAAAGTAAGTTTAAACCAGGTACTCAGGGTAAAATTTCTCTATAGATAAATTCTTAAGGCAAAAAGGCTAGTCTTCCAAAACAGAAAAGATAACGTATGTATGTATATACAAGTATTTGGACCTGAAACCAAACTCTCAAATGCAATATTCATATGGCCTAAAGCCAGGCCAGTCTGAAATATATCCTATTCTCTAAATACCAATACCAAGATTGTGCCTAAATTGATGTTTTCCTCTAAACCACTTACGAAGTGCAACAACAAGACAACTTTCACAGCAATGTTGAGTTGTGAGGAACCCTAATACAAGCAAAGTTGTTGGAATACCGATTAAGTAGGCAGAACAAAATCGGTTTCGGTAAGGCTAAGTTTACATCCGCAGTGAATAAGTTCGTCTATATCTGACAGACACACATTTTATGCCAATGTGCGACCTTAGCTGGATCTAGATTGAGTTCCTTCAAGAAATTATAGCTTGTTCTACTCGTATTGCGGTCAAGAATGCGGTGACCAAAGGTTTTTATCCTTCATTAGGGAGTTTGAAAAGGCCGTGGAAACTGGGCATTAAGGCCATAATATTAGGATACAAATCATATATTGCGTCACAGGGTCCCTTCGTTCTCTTGTTAGTCTTATTCTAATATTTCGTGATGTGCCTAGCAAACGACCCTGTACAAAGAATGCAGTATTGCAAATAAAAACAAAGACTTTGTTGCGTTCATCTTAATTTTACATGAAAGTTGCTAAATGCTTGGCCATTGCTCAGCAGAGACAACAAGCAGTACTAAAACCAGCAATATTTAGCTTTTAAGCATGTTTATTGTGTATATATACCGCATGTACGTATGTGCATATGTGCATACAATGAAATACTATGTGCGCACGAGTATTTTGTCTGCCTCAATGTAGCCTAGGCCAACAAAGCAATGAAGTGCTTCTTACGTACAAACATTCTTTTTCGCACATATTTGACATCCTTAGCATTTGCTATTTAATTTGGATTTTATTTAAATTTTACAAATATTTAAATTTCGAAAAATATTTATTCTTAAGAAGCAACACTTGTGTGAGCGAGTTGTTTGTTGATAGCTTCTGGCTAGTAAGTCGGTATGGAAAGCCTTGGATTGCAATGCTCTCTACTGATATTGCTCATGTTCAGCAGCTTTGAAACACATACTATACTCGTATATATGGTTTTGTAAATTTAAAAGTGTAGCTACCAAAAATATTTGTTCGTTCCTGTGTTGCTGCAAGTTTCAGGCATTTCTCTGCTTCTGCAAGTTTGTCTTACAAATTGGCTACATTTTTGGTCTGTGGCATTCAAAGTATTTTGTTCTCCGTAATGAAGTGTGCTTTAAGAAATTTTAATTATTCAAGTAATTGGCCAACTTTAGTATGCCAATAAACACGACTATACGTATGGATTCATGAGCACATATGTGAATCTTAGGGAACAATTTGTAGCAAATTTTCAGTATGAAAACATTACTTGTGGTTCGATAACAAAAAAATGATATTTTAGTAAAAAAGAATACATATAATTGAGGCAAAATTTTATACAGGGTGGGCCATATGGCGTTTGCTTTTTGAACCACCTATTTTTTTGAGAATAATAACACAAATGACATGTCAAATGTGTTCATAATTTACTTAAAGGTTTGATATTTACGAAATGGGACGCTATACGCTTGAACAAAATTGGGAAATATTGAAAACCTATTTCCAAAGTGGTGAGTCTTCTTCTTCTTTTCTGATTTGCACATCGGTGGCTACGTCCATAAACAAAATTGTCGGATTTGGGGCTCAGAAAATCCACACGTTACTGTAGAGAAGCAAATGCATCCACAACGAGTCACTGTTTGGTGCGGTTTTTGGTCTGGCGGCATCATCGGGCCATTTTTTTCGAAAATGAGCGAGGAGCCGCGGTTACAGTAAATGGCGTTACGGTGACATGCTCAACGAGTTTTTGTTTCCAAAAATTGAAGAGTATGACATGGACGACATTTGGTTTCAACAGGGCGGTGCAACTTGTCACACTGCCAAAGTTGCACTCGAACTTTTGGCTACCGTTTTCGATAACCGAATAATCAGCTGAAATTCCGATATCAATTGGCCGCCTCGGAGCTGTGATTTAAGCCCGTTGGACAATTTTTTGTGGGGAGCCGTTAAGGAAAAATGCTATGCGGACCATCCAGAGACGATTAATTAAACACGAAATCGAAGTTGCCATTCATGAAATTGGAGCCCAAGCAATCGAAAATGTGCTTAAAAATTGGGTTGATCGAATGGCCTACTGTAAAGCCAGTCGATATTATTTTTCATTCATAAATGACAATGTTCAATCTTCAAAATAAAAAAAAGTTTAAAAAAATATTTATTAGTTTTTTTTTATGGCCGATTCAAACAGGTAATTTTACATGGCCCGCCCTATATAATTGAAGCAAAATTTTTTATTTTGGATATGGATTTTAATTAGATTTTAATAACATACTTTCAGGCGCAACCAAAATCATTAACAAACAAGCAACATCGTAGCGATCATCGACATAATTTTGCTTTTCGCTCCCATATTCCCTATGTAGACTTTCCGACATTGAGGAGGTAGAAAAAGGGATGTTATCGAAAATTTAGTATACGTATGTATTTATTTTTTATTGTAATTTTTTTTGTTTTTAATAAGTTAAATTTTTTATATAAGTTTTTTGTTTTATTAATTATTTACTATTTGTTTATTTTGAAAAAGGATTCATTTAATTCGTGATTTAATTACAATATCGGCAGGCAATGGGAAACCTCTGAATGTATTTCTGCCATGAAAAAGTTCCTCATAAAAAATATTTGCCGCTGGGAGTAAGCTTGAAACTGTAGGTCCCTCCATTTGTGGAACAACATCAAGGCGCACGCCACAAATATGTAGAAGGAGGAGCTCCGCCAAACACCGAAAGAGGGTAATGATATATACATATATATAATTGCAATATAAAGTTACCTTTTCTATTCCCGAATGCTGCCATAAAAATTTGGAGGACGTATGAAAATGCAGCGATACCACAAATGAAATCAAGAATCAGTCGATGAGACTATCTCAATTTTAATTAAACTCTTTATGAACGTAAATAGAAGGTTTTGAATCCTGAATAGTGTTTTTACTTGCTTCTAATGCCATTGGCATTTATTTTTTAAATAATATTTCCACTTAAACCGTACTCCTAGGGACCGAGAATATCTGTTCGTTTTAAGCGAACTTATTCAAAACAATCTACATAATATGATAAATTTATAAAGCTTATTTATATACATACATATATATATAATTGGCGTGTATACCCCTTTTTGGGTGTTTGGCTGAGCTCCTCCTCCTATTTGTGGCGTGTGCCTTTGTGTTGTTCCACAAACGAAGGGTTCTAGAGTGTGAAGCCGACTTTGAACGGCAGATATTTTTTATGAGGAACTTTTTCATGGCAGAAATACATTCAGAGGTTTCCCATTGCCTGCCGAGGGGCGGCCGCTATTCGAAAAAACGTTTTCTTCATTTTGGTGTTTCACCGAGATTCGAACCTAAGCTCTCTCTGAATTCCGAAAGGTAGTCACGCACCAAAATATTTGGCTACGGCTTATTTAGTTTTGAGAAAATCCTCCAATTTACTTTGTTTGGTATTTGCATTCATTTAGTTACTTACTTTAATTTTCATTTGATTTATTTATAAATAAATAAATAAAAATTTCATTTAACAATAACTTAAGGTTACATACAGCCAATCCCTCAAGGGTTTGAGAGCAAGTTATTCACAGCTCTCAGATTGGGAGAGCTGGAGCATAAGTTGTTTCTCTTAGTCTGCTGGTCTACTATATTAGTGGCATGGCATGCGACTGAAAAAAAAATGTATATGGTATCTAACGGCGGCCGCCATAGCCGAATCAGTTAGTGCGTGACTACCATTCGGGAGTGCGTACGTTTGAATCTAATTTGTCTCAGCGAAATTATAGGAAAAGTTTTTTCTTATAACGGTCGCTCCTCGGCAGGCAATGCCAAACCTCCGAGTGTATTTCTGCCATGAAAAAGCTCCTCATAAAAAAACGTTTGCCGTTGAAGGCCCCTCTATTTATGGAACAACAGCAAAACGTACACCACAAATAGGAGAGTGAGCTCGACCAAACATCTAAATAGAAGTGTACGCTCCAATCATTTTTTATTTTATCTAAAGTCTTGGTTGTACTTTCCGACATGGCTTTCATAATCAGAAGTATGTCCATTTACAGAATTTAAAATTGCTTCATCAACATTAACGTAGTCATTCAAGTTTTCATTACCGAAAATTGTTCGTCACATCATTTCTTTATTTCGTAGAGATTCGCTGTTTGCTGATTTTCTACTTTGGCTCAAAAGGTGTCGAATAAAACTGGTTATGCTTATTTATGTAATTCTACACGCCTTTAACCTAAAAAAGCTTTCATTCGTTGAATTGCATCCGCTTTTATTTTTGAGCTTCAAATTGCAAAGCACTACATAGCTAAATCAATTGCTCTACTAAATTTATCGTTAACGAGCTTTTTAGATTAGGGTCAAGAGCTTAATTTCCCACTAAGCAAAAGTTCCCGGAGTCGCAAACGATGCAAGTATTCGATTAAGTAACTTTGCACTGCTGCTGCTTTGTAATTCAATTACTGAAGTCTTAACATCACAAGACGATTTCGGAACGAATACTGAATGTGCATACCAATTTCTTAGGACTTCTAAGCATCATAACTATTTCTTAATGACAAAAGTGGTTAAAGAATGGCAGAACGATTACTTATCTGCCTTTTTAATAATTTCTCAATAAGGAGTTTCCAATGATACCTCCAGCCCAAAAACCGCACCAAACTGTGATCTTTTCTGGATACATTGGTAGCTCTTGCAATTCTTCTGGCTGATATTTACTCCAAAATCGACAATTCTGCTTATTGACGTACCCATTGATCCAAAAATGAGCTTCGTCGCTGAACACAATTTTTCGATAAAAGAGTGGATCTTCGGCCAGCTTTCCAAGAGCCCATTCACCAAAAATTCTGCGTTGCGGTAGGTCGATCGGCTTCAATTCTTGCACCAGCTGTATTTTGAAAGGATTCACACCTAAATCCTTTCGCAAAATTTTCCACGTTGTTGAGTAACAGAGGCCCTACGGCGACGAATCTATAATTGATGGTATCATTAACACTGGCCGATACAGCTGCGATATTTTCTTCAGTTCGCACTCTACGTAAGCGTGTTGGTGGTTAGATGTCCAATAATGTAAATTTGGTTCTAAATTTAGTCACAATAGCTCGAATAGCCGTTTCAGTGGGTCGATTAAACTGACCATAAAATGGAACAAGCGCGCGATAAACTTTCTTAACAGAACACTCATTTCTATAATGAAATTCAATGATTTGCAAGCGTTGTTCGTTTGTAAGACGATTCATGGTAAAATTATAGACCAAACTGACGATGTTTGACAGTGAAACAAAACACGAAACGTGTGTCAGCTGTTGAAACCAACTGTTTAAAGAGATAATAGCTAAAAAATCAGCCGTTATATGAATAAGCAATTTAATTTTAAAATTTAACAGAACATTATTGATGGGAATACAAACTTACCGGTATGCCATAAAAGACTTTGGTCAGTGGCTTAGTGTTCCTTATCTATGCCACAAAAGGGCTCTAAGGGATATGGTACTTCTTAATTTGGGAGTTTTCCGGCAATCCCACGTTTATCCAATCTCATTCCCTTCCTTGAACCTGTACCTAAAGACTTCTTATTGAATCGGGGGCCTTACTAAAGCCTATATTTCTACCTGAAAGATGGACATCTACTTTTATGATTAGCCTCAGGCAAACCACAGACCACGGTAATTGCTTCTGTTATTAGATCATCCATCGAATAGGTTATAATATATTGGTGTATTTTGTATTTTTCGGATAAAATTAAAAATTCGATGAAAATACCTTGTTCACAATTGTTTTAGCGCGTTTCACTATTTATGGGAAACACAAATTATTGGTAAGAATCCGCCTCAACTCAGTAGATTTGT
The DNA here is from genome assembly GCA_037575425.1 of Anastrepha fraterculus. Lineage (NCBI taxonomy): Eukaryota > Metazoa > Arthropoda > Insecta > Diptera > Tephritidae > Anastrepha > Anastrepha fraterculus. The sequence goes on from JAYXIM010030403.1 coordinate 9,334, forward strand.
TTCGAAACCTGAAATCTTGAAGTTTTTACTCTTATCGGATTAAGTACCCGACTAGAATTACAGTGAGGCATGCCGAAGAATCAGGTAGGCCCGAATTAGGCAGGCCTTACTGAGGCACACCTCACTATTACCTTACCAGGCCCACGTTAGGCAAGGCAAAGATTGGCATGCCAGAACAATACCAAATTTGGTTGTGGTCACGAAAATCTGTGATAGTGTCTCATCGGCATAAATTGGAATCCCAAACTGATTTGTAGAAGGGCATCCGGAGTATTACCGAAGTTCGGTTTTTCGAATCTGCGCCTAATGTGCCAGATGTGTGGTGATACCTTTCGGGACTTGAGCCTAGTTTGGCTGCCTCATGAGGCGCAAATTTGAAATGCGGTCTGCCTTATTTGCGCCTTACCAAAATTTCTAGTCGGGTATTTGTATTTAACATACATATAGACGGATGTGTGCATGTGCTTGAGTTTATGAGGATTTATGTAGCTGCATTAGAGCATTTTGTAATCATTTCACATTATTAGCTTCAAAGGGCTTCTCAGTTTACGACCGAGGGAAAAGTAGAAAGTATGTTGGTCAACGTTTATTCCGGCGGTTGAAGGTCGCTTTTCATTACCGCTGTTAGTTGCGGTGTCCCTCAGTAACTATATATGTATGTACGGATTTCCACACGTGAATATGACTGTTTTTGCGTTGTTGTTATAGCTTTTATTGCGGTTGTGTGATTGCGGTTTCGAAATATGTTCACACAACAGCTTATTTTTTGTCGGCTGTCTATTTGTTTTTGTTAGCCTTTACAGGACATTTCCGGGCGATCTTGACAAGTCGGTAAATAATGCAAATGTCAATTTATATTTAACATGTCGTTTGCAGGCGGTTATTTAGTAGTTACGTTCAAAGGCATCGACAGTGTGGTGCAAAGGGGACCGGTGGGCAGTTGCCTTCCCTAAATGTTCGAAGTATTTTTGTATTGAAAAATTTAACCAATTTTTTCAGAGAAAAAAACTGAAGCTCGAATGGACCAAGTTGTCATTATCGGCTGTCGTTTCGACTTAAATGTGAGCTTGATTTGAAAAGAGATCTCTTTCTTTGGAAAAATTATCGGACGAAATGAAAATTTGCTGTACCAAGCCTAATGCTTACTACTCCAAACAAGATTTTTAAACATATTTCTAATTCTTTCAAATACAACATTCTACATAGGGAAAATAACTTCTGCAATATGTCAGTAGGTGAGCATTACTAAATATGTAATTTGCAATTTTGAGAGTGCTGCTTGATATTTTTTTTATATAAAGGAGGTAACAGATTTGTAAATTATTATTACTATCATATTTTTAGAATCCTATTTGAATACCGAATAGAAAAATATAAAAATAAAAATATTCGACTCGCATTTCTTACAAAAAATTTTAATTTGAAGCCGCATGCTATGTATGTTCGAGTTATTTATTGAGCTACTGTATGTTTTTATTTCATTTTTTTGCATTGCAAACTTTTTTATTAAAAAAGCAAATAAAATATCAA
>JAYXIM010030405.1:0-30293 GCA_037575425.1 Anastrepha fraterculus
AGAAGAATACATTTTCAGAACTCGAAAAAATGCTCTTTGCAACTGAGACCAAAAATAACCAAACCCTTTGTTGAAGTGCGGCAAATTACTGTTTATTTTTTTAAGGGGGAGCCTGGTTTATAAGGTCAAAAAAATCATTTTTTTTTTTCGTTTTAAGCGATTTCTAATATATTTCAGAATATTCACACAAAGTTACAGAGCCTAATTCTCAATATTTCCGTAGATACAAAGCCAAAGGTAGGCGAGCGTTAGGTAGTTACGCTGTGACCGGACAGCTACGAGTATAGTACAAACTTTATCTTCTTTTCTCGACTTTTCATTTTTATGATTTCTTTGAATTCGCGTACATGAATGAAAAAAAAAAACTAATAAATCTTTTGAAATGAATCATAGCTTGTTCCCTTCAGTATTAAATTCTCTTCTATTTGATAGAAAAAAAATAGATAGAAAAAAAAATTTCAAGATTTTTATACCACGTTGAAGTGAATTTTTTTTTATAGAAAGGCATTTTTTTCTTTAAAACCTCCAAAAAGTTGAAATTTTGGAATTTCTCTCAGTTATCTTAGTTCATCTAGAATAAAAAATCATGGTAATTGAAATCCATTCGAATTTTTTACTTTAGATAACAATTACGAGCTGTATCTTGTACGCCAATTGGAAACTCCAGCGTTGCAGCGCTCTACTAATTTCTATGTTAAACATTTTTCTCAACTTATTTTAACCAGTACAAAAATTTTTTATACTTTTTAAATGTTCATTAAAAGATAAAAAAAACTTTGCAGTGCTAAATTAATTTTTTCCTTAAAAAAAAAAAATCGCAAATAGATGCCATTTTTACACCTCATAAACCAGGCTCCCCCTTAAATAAAAAACAAATTACCCACGAGTACTGTTATAAAAAGTTTTTAGCGTACCTGATTATCTGGGCGGTCGCCGTAGCCGAATGGGTTGGTGCGTGACTACCATTCGCAATTCACAGAGAGAACGTCGGTTCGAATCTCGGTGAAACACCAAAATTAAGAAAAACATTTTTCTAATAGCGGTCGCCCCCCGGCAGGCAATGGCAAACCTCCGAGTGTATTTCTGCCATGAAAAAGCTCCTCATAAAAATATCTGCCGTTCGGAGTCGGCTTGAAACTGTAAGTCCCTTCATTTGTGGAACAACATGAAGACGCACGCCACAAATAGGAAGAGGAGCTCGGCCAAACACCCAAAAAGGGTGTACGCGCCAATTATATAAATGTAAATATAGGACTTCTATTTGTCTTGTCGTTTTCTCACACATACACAATAAATGCTTCTAACTTTTCCAACTTTTTCATATACATATGTATAACTTCAGTTGCATATTATTTTTGTCAAAACTGTAACAAACAATGCAGAAATGCCTTGCACACTTCTCGCATTTAATGCGATTTCCCGTCGGTCTCGTTTTAGTGTTTTTTAGCGTTTGTTTACCACATTTATTACTTTCGCACCAAAGATTCGCTTTGAAAGTTCACTGCTATTCAATTTTTCTGCAGCAGGCGTAATTAAAAGGAGTTTGCTCTTGAATGCACTGCCTTTGATGCCAATATAAACACTAGAGCGAAATGTGTGCGGTCTCAATGCGTATTCAATTAATTCGATTAATATGTGCATATAATCGTAATAAGTGATATATAAATTGAGCATATCCATAACACTTAATACTAAGGGCCGTTTTCCCTTAGCAATAGACCACGCTTTATTAACCGAGGCTATAAATTGTTCCTCAATTTGAACTGCCCTTTGGCTCCTTTCGTTTTATCACATTTGTCGATTACGAAAATACGGCCACGTAAGAGTTATTATTCTGTTAATCTGCTTGTAAACAAATACAAAAACGCTTTGGCAATGCTTCACTTTTAACCTAGCTACACAGTTCTAAGGGGAAGATCAACTGGACTGTTAGTGATTTTAGTAGAAATACCTGTACATAAGAGCGTGAGTACCATCTCGTTGGCCTCATGTTCAATACCCACTATTCATATGAAAACATGAAATCATAAAAAAAATATTATTTCTAGTAGCCGTCGCCTATGGCCGCCAGGCAATCACTTTAGTACCAAATGCATTTGTGGCAAGGAAAATCTTATTAATGAAAATAAAAATCATTATTTTAAATTTTGTTCGATAAAAATAAGATAGAAACCTTCAAGGATATTGAGGAGTAAGAATTTTACACTTGAAGAGGATAATTGCAATTTTTTTTAGTTCCTTCATTTGCTTCTTGCATTTGATTGTCAAATCCAATACTTTGATATACGAGGGTGGATTGATTAGTCTTTAGAATGAAAAACTAGACACTGGTTTTTCAACAAAAAATTGATTTATTTTTCAACATGATCTCCTTTTAAGTCAATACATTTTTTCCAACGCTTTTCTAACATATTTATTCCTTCTCTAGAATAAGTTTTTCCAAAACCTTCAAAATAAGCATTTGTTTCAGCTATAACTTCACTATTTGACACAAATCTTTTTCCGCCGAGCCATTTTTTCATATTTGGAAAAAGGAAAAAGTCACTGGGAGCTAAATCTGGCGAAATATGGCGGATGAGGGAGCAATTCATAGCCTAACTCATTTATTTTTTCCTGCGTTTTCCAAGATGAATGTGAAGGAGCGTTATCATGATGAAAGAGGATTTTCTTCTTCTTCAAATGTGGCCGTTTTTGCTTAATATTTTGGTCCAATGTATCCAACAAAGATGAATAATATTCAGCTGTGATGGTTTTACCCTTTTCAAGATAATCTATGAAAATTATACCTTGTGCATCCCAAAAAATAGATGCCATAACCTTACCAGCTGATGCAACGACCTTTGCCTTCTTTGGAGCACTTGAGCCACGTTCTACCCATTGTTTGGACTGTTCTTTAGACTCTGGTGTATAGTGGTGGATCCACGTTTCATCCATCGTTATGAAACGATGCAAAAATTCCGATGGATTTCTGTTAAACATGTCTAAACCAACTTTTGAAGTCGACATACGGTTCATTTTTTGCAGAGGAGTTAGCAAACGCGGCACCCATCTTGCTGAAAGCTTTTTCATACCCAATTCATCATGTATTATGTTATGCACACGTTCATAACTAATGTTCACAATGTCAGCAATCTCTCTCAATTTAATTCTTCGATCTTGTGTGACAATTTTGTACACTTTTTCCACCGTTTCTGGAGTCGTTACCTCTTTTGGCCTCCCAGAGCGTGGCTCATCTTTGGTGCTTATCCGACCACGTTTAAACTCGTTTACCCAATTGTAAACTGTTGCATTTGAGGGTGCATGTTCCCCTAATACTGTCTGCAACTCCTCAATAATTTGTTTCTGGTTTAAACCTTTCAAATGAAAGTACTTTATAACAGCACGAAGTTCACTTTTTTCCATTTTTAATAAAAATACAATAGTGTTTTGCAAAAATAATTCTCAAAAAAGTACCGTTTGACCATATGTTATGAAATTTTGACAGCTCGCTTTTGACAGTTCACTTTTAACGATCACGATAATTAAGTAAATTAATGACCGATAGATGTCGCAATTCTAAAGACTTATCAATCCACCCTCATATTTATAGTAAATTATATTAATTAATCTTTCTAGCACTGGCTTTCAGCTGAGATTTCACATTACTTTTAAAAACAATCCGGATATGTTGCTAAAAACTAAAATAGCCACCTATTGCAACTGAACTTGCGTATTGGGAGATTTTATATTTCTTTGAAAAGTCTTGCAAGGTGTACGAATTCCAAAGTTGTCCAATCCGTGCAATGAAATAACTTTTAGGCTGCGACCACTGCTAGTTGTTTGTTATTATTCTTTTAGTGCTACTTTGTGGCGTATCTACTCTTGCATATTTGGATTTCGTTCTAGACATAGAGAATCCCTTCTTGATTTTCATAGGCATACTATGGCATGTACGCCTAGCTTAGAACTTAGAAAAAAGATAAATTTACATAAGTAAGTATGTATATAGGTAAGCTCACTTCTAAGGAGCAACTATGTTTGTGAATACCATTTCAAATTTTTATGAAACATATTTTTGTTGTTTTTTTTCACTTTATATCATAAATATTTATTTATATTTACTATCAGCCCCATATTTTTTGTTAACCAAATTTTTTTAACTTCATCACTGTTTTGTAATTTTTATTTCCTTTTGATTTTTAATTTTTGTTTTAATTTTTTTTTTTTTGCATTTACGCGGAACACCTCGTTGACCAGTCTTTGAATTGTGTTGTATCCATATGTAGGTATAATTCTAATGTACTCGCAATACTCACATCTACACATATTATAGATATGTATGCATGTACGTATAAATATGTGCTCAAACTGTTGTTAGCTTCTCCTTTCTCAAGAACTTTAAATTTTTAAGTGAATTTGGGTTTCTTGTGCTAAAATATTTTGTTTTTTGTTTTTTTTTTTGCTTTTAATATCTACCTTTACTTATTTATTTTTTGTTAACGCTTGAAGTGACGTACATACGTAAGTATGTACGTAGCTGAAAAAATCTATTTTTTCTAAAATCTTAAATATTTATCTCTTGATTTGGTACAAAACACTTATTTTCTGCTTATGTTGTTTTTCTGGAAAATATTTTTCTGATTATTGTTGTTAAATTTTTTGACACATGTTGAAGATTTATGTTACTTTCAATTCTTTTTTTCCATTTTTTTAGTTTCTCGGTTGCAATTTTTGTTTTATTTAATACTCGTAGAGGATTTCAAAGAAAGTTTTTCACTGCAGTCAGCGATTTTGACTATTTAGCATTTTAAGAGGTTTTCAAGTAAAATTTTACTAATTTCAGTATTCGGTACATAAGTTTTCCATTGCCTCACTAAAAAAAGTTGCGATTTTTCCACCGGGATTATAAAACTTATTATATTTTAAAGCTTCCGAACAAAAATTTCGGAAAATTATTAAGATTTACGTAAGCTGGACCGTTTTGAAAGTACCTCCAAAAATATGTATATGCAATGGGTGTTCCATTTTTCATTTTACGTAAGGATCGTAATTGAAGCCAAAGGACCATCGTTTGCGTCACATTTTTGCAGATTGGGCTCATTTAAATTTATTATTCAGATTTATTGGAAAAAGTAGTCAAAAATTGGACTAATCGAACGGACTATGTAACTCGTAGCCGCGGTGGACATGTGTCATATTCAAAAAATATATGAAATTATCTGACATATTATAAAGGGTGGTTAAATTTCAAGGGCCGATGTTGAATGTGAACCACACCTAAACGTCAAGTTTTTTTCTGCACTTCATTTGACATTTTACAATTCCAGACTAACTAAATTTGAACCATGGAACGATACACAATCTACCAACGCGTTAAAGTTATTCAGGCTTATTATGAAAACGGGCGTTCAAATGAAAATGGATATCGAAGAAAATCACCTTCACTGATGAGGCACATTTTCACCTCCCCTGGATTCGGCAATAAGCAGAATTGCCGCACTTGGGCGAATCATAATCCAAGAGTGATTGCCGAAAAACCAATGCACCCACAAAGAGTGACTGTTTGGTGCGGTTTATGGGCCGGCGGCATCATTGGGCCGTATTTTTTCCAAAATGAGGCCGGTCAGGCAGTTACTGTGAATAGTGTTCGCTATTGTGAGATGATAACGAACTTTTTATGGCCCGAATTGGAAGATATGCATGTGGACGATATGTGGTTTCAACAGGACGGTGCCACTTGTCACACAGCTAACGAAGCAATGGCTCTTTTGCGCGAAAAATGTGATGGCCGAATATACTCACGTCGCGGCGATGTCAATTGACCGCCAAGATCATGTGATTTGACTCCGTTGGACTTCTTTCTTTGGGGTAATTTGAAAGAAAAGGTGTACGTCGATAAGCCAACAACATTTCAAGAGCTAAAAGATGAGATAACTCGTCACATTAACGGCATAGAATTTTAAGCTCCTAGATAAATACAAATGTATGTTAGGATAATGCTAAATAATCTAATTTTATCATAACTTTGTAAACTCCTATGTTAAAATGATTTTGGACAACAAATGAAAATGAAAAAAGAACGGCATAGAACCTCAATTATGCCTCAGCGTTATCGAAAATTTGGACCATCGGATGGAGGTGTGCCGCCGAGGCCGCGGCGGCCATTTGGCCGATATTTTGTTGCATACGTAATTGAGCTATACCAATATTATCATGATAAAGAGAAATGACAATAACTTCTTAAAAAAATTGTATTCTGTTCAAAATCCACACCGGCCCTTGAAACTTAACCATTCTTTAGATAAGAAACTATTTGCATTTCGTTGTCTTTGGAGATGTGCCCCCGAAAACGCGGCGGCTGTTGGGCTGATATTTTGTTTTACGCGTAATTGAGCCGTAGCAATATTATCATAATAAAGAGAAATGACAAAAATTTCCTAAACAAATTGTATTTTATTCAAAATCCACACCGGCCCTTGAAATTAAACCATCCTTTAGTAAAAAACAATTCATTCGAACTATATTCATACTTTGTATTATCATTTTAAGTTCTCAAGCTCTTAAATCACGCTTTAAAATATATAGTATAACTGTGAGCCTTTGCCTTTGAACTAAGAAGTAATCGAATTTTTAAAGAAAATGAAAACTTTTTTTGTAAATGAGTGTGATGCTTTGAATCAATAAGGAATTTACACTCTTTATTAGTTTCTAATAGGCAGAAAGTGCTAAATTTAAGAAGCTTTATCGAAAGTTAAATAAATGTTTGAATTATTAAAAAATACTTATCAGTATGCAGAATTGAATTCATTTTACTTGTAGACATTTCGGATTGGTTCTTTTAATTTAGGAAGCAAAAGCTTAGCAACCGACGCATAATTCAATTAATATGTTCGTACGATATATGGCACTTTCTCTCTCTTGCACGAAGTTTCGATTATAGCGATTTCGCGGACTTTTAGGATTTGTTTTCCTCAATTACTTACAAATAACACTTATACATGCGCACGCATGAACATACATACATAAAATGACACTTAGTGATTTCTAAACGATTAATTAATATACATATTTACCAAAGCTTCCAATTATAATTATAAATAACATTAAGATCACATAAATTAAAGCATAAAATCACTTTGCCACAGATTGCTGAACTTGATTTTCTAATGCATACAAACAAGTCAATTACAGACATGTAACATAGGTATTGTAGACGTAAATACACTGAGATAATGCATAATTCATTTATAAATTAAGCTAAGGCCATATGTGGATAAATATGTAAATACATACATAAATGCCTACATGTATACACGCTTTATACTACACCCATACATACATAAATATCTGCACAAACACCTAAAATAGATGGCTAATTAAGTTTAAGTTTTGAAAAGCCGTTTCAACACTATTTATCTATAAAAAATTTAATTTGTTTGCTAAATAACTTAAAAGCTAAGTATTTATATTAAAGATTTAATTCGCAAGCATCACTTGTACACACATACATATACTATATATATATATATAGGTACTTGCACACTGAAGCAGCTTGTCTTTATTAAACAATTACATCTAATTTTACAAATATTTAATTAGCGCAATTTTACCAAATTCGTTTTTCCATAATAGCATTTTTCTAGGCAACATTTTTCTAATAAATTTTTATTGAAAACATTTCATTTTAAAATTTTAGCAATTTTGAGTTTGTTATACATATGTAGTTTAGTGAAAACTTACATTACATTCCACTTGGGTACTACTGCCCCTGCCCTTACCTTATTACTTCTAAGTAAGCCATTCATACTAAACATTTTATCACTACCCACAGTTGAGAGAATACAATAAGTTGCATAGATAGACTACCGCTGCTCGAGATGAAATTGTAAGGATGCCTCTGTTGGATTAACGCAATCGCAGAGCTTAGATAACCGTTTTTTGCTGCTTGTAAACAATTGTTTCTTGCCAAGCTCTTTTCTATTATTTGGTACATTAACCCAATATAATTTTTAATTTTTGATTACAAAAGCCAACTATTCAGACATTTTCTTCTTAGTTTTCTCACGCAACTCAACTATATACAATTACGTCATGGCAAAGTTACGCTCATTTCTCCACCATTATATGCGCAATTTTGAACTCTATAATTTTGGATCACTACTGAGTGGCCTCTTAACTTCCACCAATTGCAATGTTTATGGATTTACCCTTTCTCTCACTCACTGTGTGTCACCTGTCCCTCACACAGTAAAGTCTCCAATAATACACAAAAACGAAGCATAGAAATAGCGCAGAATGAAGTAGAGCGATCTAATTAACATAGCAGTTCCTCTGAGTGCATGCTATATTTACTCAAGTAATATTCAATTTAATCAAGTAATAATCTTCCATATTTTTAAATTTATTTATTTTATTATTTCACTTTTTGCTGGATCACAGAATTTTACATCACACAAACGATAATCGGATGCTCGACCAATGTATACATCGTTCTGTCAGTTTTCATTCTTGTATTGGTGAAGAGTTTTATGAGTGCATAAATAAAAATTATAATATATAGCATGCGGTTTTGCAGTTATGAAGTAACAACAACAACAAGCTTATATTTTATATGCAAGTGAAATTGTGATTTTTTTGTGAGTAGGAAAAAATGCCTTTTGGAAATGTTGCTCTTGGATGCCCTTGGAGAAGTTTGGGGCTGATTTAGCGATTTTATCAGTACTTTTTTTTTTTTTTTTTTGAATTTTTACTTTGATTTTGAATTTTTTTGTTATTTTTGTACACATTTTTTGCAGACATTGTGTATGTCCAGTTTACCTTTGACAGATACAAAAGTTGGAGGAGCTTTGGGGTCATTGGTGATTGATTGTTATAAACAAATTCTCAAGAATCTATTATACTTTTGGTTGACAATAACACCGTAAGCAAGTCTCAGCAAAACTTGAAAGATTTTTGAAAGGACAAGTTTCGGAAATAAAACAAATGCTTTGAGCATTTTGTGCAGTGATTTTGTTCAGTTTCTTATTGCATTTGATATTTGTGCATGCTCTTTTGGAAAGCGTATACATGCCATAGATTCAAAATTAATCTCATATAACATTTTTTAATTTGCTTTTATAATACTGGCAAACTCGAAAATCAAAGCAGAAAAATCGCTTTCGCTACGATTTATAAAGGAACGAGGTTTTACTTGTATGTTTCCTACAGTCTTTAAGTAGTTTCAAAACTCTGCCAATTTCTTTGTTATATTCCCATATTTCCAACAGAAATTTGTAAGGAGTTTGATTGAGAGAGAGATAACCAATCCAAAGGCGTAACCACTTTGTAACAGGTGGCGCTTAAGTAATCCTCCTATCAAAAAATGCTATAAATTTTGCGATTGGCCCCTAATGTCTGTTCTGTTTTGACATTTGTTTAGTAAACACATGCGAAATACACGTTAATAAACAATATTACGCGACACTGCTCCAGAACGCGGAATATTGCTGACTATTTATTTGACCAATAACACTGCCCTGCAAATTTCAATTTTTCTGATGCGAATAAGATGTGACCTAGTGTTCCCGAAGGGAATTTTCGCGCTAAGCACGAATCCGAGTTCAAAAATTTTCCATCACGTCAGGTTTTCAAAAAAAGGGGGGTTGAAACCCCTAAAAATAGAGTATTTGGCCATTTTTCAAAAATTGTGGAGCAGAACCCTGACGTGCTACGATCTTCGTTATTGTCAGTAATTGAAGGTTGAACTTTGCTCTTTGAAATAAGCCCAAACCCAAATTGTTCGCATGCACCCTTAGAGTAGGGGGTGTACTTATGTCTACGGTCGTGTGTCAGACGATGTATTAGATTTGAAAATTTGAATTTGATTTTTTTTATTTCTTTTTAAATGGAATGTTTGACTTCAGATTTGTAATCAGCGACACTAAATACCTTAGGAACACTGCACTTTTCATTATATCTTATCTTGGGTGTAGATAAGTTCCTATGTTCATTTTTTTCTCTACCCCCGTAGACATAAGTACACCCCCTACTCTAAGGGTGCATGCGAACAATTTGGGTTTGGGCTTATTTCAAAGAGCAAAGTTCAACCTTCAATTACTGACAATAACGAAGATCGTAGCACGTCAGGGTTCTGCTCCACAATTTTTGAAAAATGGCCAAATACTCTATTTTTAGGGGTTTCAACCCCCTTTTTCTCGAAAACCTGACGTGATGGAAAATTTTTGAACTCGGATTCGTGCTTAGAGCGAAAATTCCCTTCGGGATCACTAGGTCCCATCTTATTCGCAAAACCGATGCAGGGCAGTGTAATCGGTCGGTGACTTTGGCACAACGTGAATTTCGTCGCAGTTTTCCTCCCCGTCCAACGCCTACTGGTGAAACACTGCGTCGTTTAGCCGCTCGCCTCGAAGAGACTGGCACAACACGAAATGCTGCCAGGCGTGGCAGACCCCGGAGTAGCCGTTCTGCAGAGAATATTGCTGCTGTAGCCGATGTTGTCATGGAAGCGCCGTCGACATTGACCAGACGACGTGCCACGCAAATGGGTATCAGTCGACGGTCTTTACAGCGAATTTTGGTACAAGATTTGAAGATGTTTCCGTACAAAGTCCAGACGGTGCATCAGCTGTTAGCTGCTGACCGCCAATCGCGTCTAACATATGCTCAAGCTATCCTTAATTACCACCAAAAGAAAGATGATTTTTCATCAAAAATAATCATGAGTGATGAGGCCCATTTCCATCTTAGTGGGTACGTAAATAAGCAAAATTTACGCTTCTGGGGCACTGAAAATCCGCGTGTAACCCACGAAGAGCTATTACACCCGCTTAAAGTCACTGTATGGTGTGCTGTTTTCGCTGGAGGAATCATCGGACCTTTTTTCTTCCAAGACGTCGCAGGCCAAACGGTTACTGTGAATGGTGAGCGCTACAGAGCAATGATCCACGAGTTCTTTTTGTCGCATTTTGATGAATTGGGATTGGAAAACATGTGGTTCCAACAGGACGGTGCAACGGGACACACTGCACGTGCCACAACCGATATGCTGAAGGATACATTTCCCGGGCGCCTAATCTCCCGTTTTGGCGATTTGCACTGGCCAGCAAGATCGCCTGATTTGTCCGCTCCAGACTTCTTTTTGTGGGGCTTTTTGAAGTCGCGGGTTTATGTCAACAAGCTTCACACTCTTGCAGCTCTTAAAGACAATGTCCGTCAAGAATGTGAGGACCTATCGCCGGAAGTTTTGGCCAAAGTGATGGAAAATGCCATAAAAAGGGCTCAAATGGCAATCAACTGTGGCGGCGGCCATTTACGTGACATCATATTCTCGACTTGATGTAAAAAAAAATTAAAGGACCAAATAAAAATAATCCACAAGAAGAATCAAAGTTTTTCATTTCTTTTTTAAATTACAGCCAAGAAACATCGCAAGGTTACTTTTGCGCCACCTTGTATTAATTTTATCTGAAGATATAGCTTATCGTATGAAAAATTAGTGGTTGTGTGAATAATTTTTTCGTAGTTTGTAGAAAAATCCTGGGAATAATATTTATGACTAAACTACTCACAGGGTAATTTTCTAGCCAATTTCTTCTGTCGGAAGTCAATGGTAATATTCCCTTTCGAGTGTCCAGGCTCTTTAAGCCCCTTTTTCTAACCGTGTAAACAAACAACTATGACCTTAAGGAACCATTTTGATCCATATGTCAACATTTTTAATTTTTTCAATCAGGTCATGCATGCAAGTCATCAAAAAGCAAACATATCCATTACGTTTGATTACCGCTTCTTTGTGTAATCTGTGAATGTATAAAATCATGTATTATATAAAGAAATGTGAATAAAATAAAAATAACGCAATTAGTTTTCAAAATGAAATATTTATTTATTATAGGAAATAAAAATTAAATTAATTACAAGCAAAACTTTTATGATATGAAAATTACAAATTACAAAATACTATAATGTGATATAAAATTTAACATTCATCGCATTAAATTACACGGTTATTATTCGGTATAAAAAATAAAACGATACAATTTTTCTTTAATTTTTGATAATGTGATGTTTTACGAATTTTTAAGATGTGCTTTGCATACTAATGCAAAATATATTTGCTAGATTAATTGTAAACAGCAATAATTTTTCCTTGCATATTTTCAAAATTGCAAGTTTTATGTTGAGAAAATGCAAAAATGCAAAAAAATAAAAGAATGATCGCGCAACATTCTACATGAGAAAATATGGAGAAATATAGGTAAAATAAAAGTAGAAATATAGTGTGAAACAAAAGATAGATCTCCGAAGACTTTGCGTTGGAATTATCTACTAGACAAAAATTACTTTTAGTAGAGTCCAAAGTACAACCTAAAGATTTAGCAACACGAGTGTTCAACTATGCGGCCAGAAACATTGATGAAATTTTGTTTAACAAAATACATTTTAGTTTTGTAAAATAATTTAGTTTGCTAGATCACATACAATACAAATTACGTACATAAATTTTTTTTAAACATAGCAATCTGGCTTCGAAGTTCGGTTTAAGTGAAACTTGGAAAATACTTGAATTTTTATTTAGACCTAAAAGATTAAAAAGGTTATGAAACTAAAAGTATTTAATACGAAAAGGCCAATTTTCATTTGATTAATTTTTAATTTAAATGCAGTTTAAACTAACTAACATAAAGAGTTACGTAAGTATACAATAGTATGTAAAAAACTTGTTTGATTTAAATTTTCTTTCACAATTCCATTAAAACATTTTCTTTACTTGTTTTAAACAATATTTGCACTTTGTTATTGTTGTTGTTGTTGTTGCAATAAAAACAAAAAAATTGTTGTTGAAAAAAATTGTGTGAACTCAAATCTAAACATACACATTTTTTTGTTTACATGTATGTATGTATTACTATCGCATGCCAGCCTGTGACAATTTGAACTTTTCAATGCGTGATTCTTTTGTTTTTTGTTTCTTACTTTTTGCTATCATTCGAACATCAAATATCGACTCTAAGCTTATATTAATATGCCTATGCAGTTATGTGTCGGTTTTCGTTATTTTTGGCAGTGATCTTTCTTACGCACATAAAAAATTATACAAAAGCTCAAACTTATGCTTTGGGATTACCGGCCGTGTTCGAGCGTGATGGTGCCGAGCTTTGAGTGTTTACGTAAATTCCAATATTTCAAGATTTCAAATTCAATGCTTTCCGGGAGTGACTAGAAATATTAAAACAAATTTTGCAAAGCGCTCTCTAGTCTCAATTACATTTCCATCGAAAATGAGCTATTGGAAATAGAAAGAAATCAATTGAAGTGTTAAAATAATGACGTTTAATGTTTCAGGGTATCAAAGATAGCAGAATTTGATAGCACAGATAATGTACAAAATGATGAAAAGGCAAAACGGCAAAAAACTAGGGTGCGTACCATGATGCAATTATTAAAGGTTTGCTCACTTGTGACATTAAAATTTTGACACTCCCTTACAAAAGGTCGCATTTAAGAAGGGCGTAGAAAGTGGAAAAATTAAATGCCTTCTTGGTAAAAATGGTAGCAAAAAACGTTTTCTTTTTACTTAAATTATAACTGGTACAAACAGAAATTGCCAGGAATGATATTACAAAAAAAATGTTATTAAGTTAAACCCAGATTGATATTTTGTTAATTAATTTTTAAATTGAAAACTGATCACAAAGTTGGGAAGTTTTACCAATATGAAGCTATTTATTACCCAAGCAGTGGAACAACATCAAGACGCACATCACAAATAGGAGGAGGAGCTCGGCTAAACATCCAAAAAGGGTGTACGCGCCAATTATATATATAATATTAAAACAAATAATATGCATATATAGTATGGCCCTAATGAATTCCTTGCGCCTTGCTTTACTATGCTATGCCCACGTAAGTTTGGAGTTTTGACCCCCAAGTCGCGATTATTCATTCCCAACTACTTGACAAACTACCACGGGCATGAAACACGGGCATGTTTGCAATAGCAGAGGCTCCTCGACAGGCAATGGCACACCTCCGAGTGTATTTCTGCCATGAAAAAACTCCTCATAAAAAGCCATCTGCCATCAAGAGGCTATGATTAGTTAAATATTGATAAATGAGCTCTTATTGGTAACTTATGTATCTTTGAAGTAACGTAGTAAGTACTCCCCCCACCTGTATTTGAAAGGCATTGGACTCAAATTGTCAAAACGTCCATCTTTCACGTTCATTGCCCCAAAAAGATGCTTTGTGATATCCTGATTTAAGCTGTATGTCAGTATGTTTTCCATATCGTCTTGGTTATTCACATACCGAGCAAGTGCTTATACACGCTTTTGAAAACGAAATGTTTTTCCTACAAATTTTACATTTCTTCCACTTTTGCTAAACATTTTTAGAGTTGACAACCCAGTGTCTTGCTAAGGGAGCCGATTTGTCAAGATGGAATGAGAAAGCTGCTTACTGAGCAAACCTTTTATTATTGAATCATGGGTGCGGACGAAAACAAATCAGAAACGATTCAAGAGAGGAATGCAAGTCTGGAAAGTTAACAATTCAATATGCTAGAAAATGTATATCGTCAAATGTCGTGTAGCCGTGTCCTTCGAGCCGTTTCGAGCAATTTATTTAGCACATGAAAGATCCGTCTGATAAAGCTTACGGAACACAATTTTTTGCGAACGCCTCTTTTCAAGTAACTTTCATTTCATTTCATTTCATAGCTATAAAGTATTAAGGGCAACACATTTTTTAATTACAACAGTTAATATAAGTTTGAGTTGCATTAAGAGTAATACTTCTGTGAAGTAAATAAAGCTTGAAATACACTAGTATGCTCAAAAATTGCAGGTATATTAAGCTAGTTAGACTTGGATGGGTTAATATTTGGTTGTGGCATAAGTTCACAGCGTTTTTATATTGTATTTTCTTTTATTTCACAACGATTTTGTTGCTCTCTCTGCTCTACAAAACTATGTTAATTGTATTTTTGAGTTATTTATTGGGTATTAGAATAAGTTTCCGTCCTTTCTTAGCCAAAGTAATGAATTATTTAAACAATTAAATAATACATGATATTATGCGATAACTGACGAAAAATTCGAGTTCTTTTAATTCGATCCATTCATTGAGTCAGTTTGCAATGCTCTCGTAAGAAGTGAATCGCTCTCCAACAAGGGCTGAATGCATTGACCGTAACAGATGGTAATCCGAAGGTGTAATGTCTGAGGATTATGCGGCGGGTGGGGCAAGATTTCCCAATTCAGTCCCTCTAAATATTTCGGGACCGATGTAGCAACGTGTGGCATGGAGCAAAATCAGTTTGTCATGTCTGCCGTCCCATTCCCACCGCTTTTCTTTGAGAGCTCGATTCAAACGCATTAGCTGCAGTCGGTAACGATCGCCAGTGATAATTTCAGATGGTTTAAGGAGTTCATAATAGATGACACCGTTCTGATCCCAACAGCTGCACAACATAACCTTTGAAGCATGAATATAGTTTTTCGCTGCCGATGGACCTGGTTCACCTGGAAGTCTCCAAATTCTTCGACACTTAAGGTTATTATAATAGATCCATTTTTCATCACCAGTGACGATGCGATGCAGAAAACCTTTTCTATTCTGCCGTTCAAGAAGCATCTCACACGTCACCAAACAGCTCTCGATACCCCTCTCCTTCATTTGATGTGGCACCCAGTTACCTGCTTGCTGGACCATTACCCACATTTCAGCTGCACTTTTCTTTAAAAGGTAATAATGAAGCATGATTTCCCGCAAATATTGTTTTTTCGTAAACATTTTTGATGTCAGAAAAAAAGACTATTTACGATTTAAACTCATCTCAACTACTGCGATCGAGACCTCACATATACACCATCAAATCGGCAGTATATTACTAGAGAAACTAGAAACTTATTCCCATATCCAATAATTTTTTATTAGTTTTGAGGCTTAAAAATGGAATACCCAGGGGGCAAAATTCAATATTTTCGACACCTGCTCTTCTTTGCTTTTCATCGAGATCAAAAAAATGTACTGCGTTCATAAAACGATTATAAATCATCTTCATTCAATGGGATTTTACCGAAAAATTGGAAGCCTGGGTGTCTCACGAGTTCAACGAAAAAAACAAAGAAAGTCGCCTTCAAATTGCTTCTCAGCATCTTGCCCGCTATCGAGCAACACGCTGTCATAAACAGCGTTTTTTCTACCGAATCGTCACGGGATATGACAAATGGTGTCTATATACATCAATATGAGGCAAAGAAAGGAGTGTGTGGCTCCAGGAGATACGCCAAAGCCGAGAGTCAAGCCGGATCTTCATCCGTAGAAGGTCATGATATGTGTTTGCTGGGACTGGGAGGGCATGGTTCACTGGGAATTTCTCGAAAAGAATACCACGGTCAACAAGGAGCTTTACATTGTCCAGCTACACCGCCTGAATGAAGCTATTCGACTGAAAAGACCTAATCGACTTCATCAAACCATACTTCTTCACAACAACGCAGGCCTCATGGTGCACAAGTCGTCAAAGTCAAAGCTCAAGAGCTCAAATGAGAGATCCTTCAGCACCCGTCGTATTCTCCGGGCCTTGCACCGACCGATTACCATCTTTCACCGCTCTCTATCCAACCATATGAAGGACGTTACTTTCGATAACAAAGAGGTACTTAAAAACTGCCAACAACTTCTTTAACACCAGACCAGGCGATTTTTTGGCGGAACGGCATCAACAAATTGGTCGAGAGCTGGAAAGAAGTTGTAAACAGCAACAGCGAATATATAATATTGGGTTGGGGAAAAAGAAATGTCGTATTTGTGATCGAAATTTGACGTTTTATTTAACGTACTTAGAATTCTCCAATTCAAGTCAAATATGCCCTCCTTTAAAAAACCCCCCCTCCTTATTTGCAAAAAATTCAGACAACCAGTTTTCGCAAGCCTCTTTTGAGGCCAACTTGGTATCACCACGGGCGTTTTGCATGGACCGAAAGAGATGATAGTCACTTGGTGCCAGGTCCGGACTATATGGTGGGTGTGATAGGACATCCCATCCGAGCTCCCGTAGCTTCTGGCGGGTCATCAAAGTTGTGTGAGGACGAGCGTTGTTCTGGTGGAACACAACATCATTCCTTTTGACCAATTCTGGCCGCTTCTGGTCAATCGTCTGCTTCAAACAGTCAAGTTGCTCACAGTAGAGGACCGAGTTAAGGGTCTGGCCAGAGTTGAGCAGATCATAGTGGATAATTCACTTCCAATCCCACCAAGCACACAGCAAAACCTTCCTGGCGGTCAATCCGGGCTTGGCGATGGTTTGGGCCGGCTCGCCGCTTCTCGACCTCGATCTTTTTCGCTTGGCGTTGTCGTACGTGATCCACTTTTCATCGCCAGTCACCATCCGCTTCAAAAATGGGTCAAGTTCGTTCCGTTTTAGCGGAGAATCGCAAGCGTTTTTGCGTCAACACGTGTGGCACCCAAACATCCAGCTTTTTTTGGAATCCAATCTTCTGCAAATGGTTCCAAACGGTTTTGTGGTCGCCACCTAGTTCCTGACTAATCGAGCGAATGCTCACATGCCGGTCTCTTTAGATAATTTCAACGATTTTATCAGTTTCTACGACGATTGGCCTACCAGCACGGGGTTCATCTTCGACATCTACTACACCAGAACGAAATCGATCGAACCGACGCTGTGCTGTGCCATTCGTTACAGTATCAGGCCCATAAACTTCACAAATTTTTGCCGCCGCCTTCGTTGCATTTTTACCTCTAAGGTAGTAAAATCTTAAAATATGACGAATTTCTTGCTTGGTGGACTCCATCTTTGACGCGCTATAACTTAAGACTGAAACATACGATCACAACACTGTCAAAGAGACACTTGGAGTACAGATTGTCGTCTTCAAATCGCCATTTAGTATGACCCGATGCAATAAGTACAACGCAAGACATGTTATAATGTCGCGCTCAATTGCCAAAATACGGCATTACTTTTTCCCCAACCCAATATATCGTATAAACATAGCTTTTGGTTTTTACTCACTCAAAAGCCCGCATATTTAATGAGCTTTTAACAGCAATGCATTCTTCCAAGAACAATACTACTATTAGTTTCCGCAGATATGCCAATTATTGCCCTTGAGTAAAATATTTTTTGCGTGAAATTTTTACATTTTTGAAATTTAGATATTAATATTGACATATTCGAAGTTAAAATGTGAAGCGGTCACCACGCAATTCCTGTCTCCACCAGGCTTCTGAAGCTGCGACAGCAAAGTTGTTGTGCGAGATACATACTTAGCAAGTTCTCAAGTCTCCAGAGCACAATGTACTGACGTAGTGCTTTATATGCGCCTTGATATTCGGATATTTCATACCTTTGCGCAAAGTGCTATGAAATGAAAGCCTTCACGAATGAATATACTTTCACTGAGTGATTTAGTAGCGCAATAAAAATTCAGTACTGCCGCCGAATGCGTATCCAAAATGAAAGCTTTAAACACTTTTTATTTTTAGTTCACACCATTCCCACTGTTTATATTCTGGCAATTGAACGTTGAATATTCAATAGCAGTTCACTAGAGCTTTCTAAATTTAAATGTCTTCATGCAAATGGAGGTGATATTGTTAATAAAATTTTATAATAAGCTTTTCAAGGTGGCTGAATTTAGTGGAAGCCCAGAACTGACACTCAAAGCTACGCTGCACGTCAGCATTCGAATGGAAATTATTTCCACGCATTTCTTTGCCGATTTTTAAATGGCATTCCCATCTATTAGCTAAAGCGGAGAGCAAAGCTTTATTATATAATACAAATTTTTCTTATTTTTTTTTTATAAACAGTGCACAGTGCATACATACTCGTACTTTGCTCTACATATATACCATACTTATGTATATATATGTACATATATTGCATTTACTTGCATTCGTTCGTAGCAACAAACTTAAATGCATGTCCATTTCATTTACGTAAAATTACTAATTTATAATACCAAGTTAATGTTTAAATTTTTTTTCATATGCTTCGCGCTTTTCTATTCATAAACGAAACGCAACAAATACAAGAAATCTAGTTAATTATAAATTTTAGTTACAATAATTATTTAGTAATTGTAATAATAGTAATATAAAAAAATTGCTTTACTTTGGTAAAATTTATCATTTGTTCTGTATACTCAAATAGCAAAAGCTCTATCAGCGTACAAGTTCTAACACTCAAAGCTTTCACACATTTTTATAGAGTTTTTCATGCACTTAAAAATAGGTATTTTGGATCATGTTTTACATAGAAAAACATAACAAAAACAAAAAATACAATTACGACTAAAAGGCGAAAATTATTTGTAAGCTCTTAAAGATTTTTATATACATACCTACATATGTAATGTATGTATTTATTTATTTGTATGCGTGAATTAAAGCAGCTTTGTAGCGATCTAAAATGTAATGCATTGAACACCTGAAGGAGTACAGTATGTTGTTACGTCAACATAATAAAATTATCAACTATTTGCATTGTTAATTTTTGTATACAATACATATTTATATTTGCACATAAATAATATGGAAATTTGTTGAATGTGTTCAAAGATTAGCCTAAATGTATGTAGTCGCATTAGATAAAGTTAAAAAATTTGAAATAATTTCCATACGCAATTTTGTATTTTTGTTTTTTTTTTTTGGTTTTTGGTTTTTTGTCATGTGTGTGTGCGTTTTTTTGTTTTGATATTTATTATTATTTGTATTTCCTTAGCTAATTATTTCTTAATGTTTGCATTTTTTGTGTGTTGATGGCACATTATGATTACATTTCTCAATTATCATTTGTTTTTTTTTTTCATTTTATATGATTTCTCTTAATATCTAATTTTTTTCCTTATAGCTAATTTTAGTGTGTATGCTTTTGCTTTGATTTTTTGCATTTTTTAATTATCTTTTCAGTTATTCTGCTACATATGTACTGCTTGCGGTTAGTCTTAACACATTTGCACATTTTGCACCTTCATTTGGTATGCCACTTTCGTTCATCTGTTTCATTCTATTTGCTTCATTCTATTTGGAAAACTTTTTTATTTACATGTGACGCTTCATATGCAACGCCAAGTGATCTGAACGGGAGAAGCAGCGATCACAGTTACGACATTTAAACGGCTTGGCGCCCGTGTGCTTGCGATAGTGTCGCGTCAATTCGTCGCTGCGTGCGAAACGCCACTCACATCCTTCCCAAGAGCATTTATATGGTTTCTCGCCTGTAAAGAGAGAGAAGATATTATGTTAAACTATAAACTTAGTTACATAAAATATTTGGATAAAAAGCTTTCTGAGGCAAAACTTGCAATAATTGCTACGTGGCTGAAATACATAAACACTTCGAGGATAAATATTTCAACAGTTTTTCAATACTCTCTATACCCATATGACTTATCTTATAAGGTGCCTTAGTCTACTGGCAGACAGACTCCGTCGCATCATGGCTAAGGAAGCAGTAAGGTAGGGATTTTTATTTATTTATTTATTATAATGAGAAACAACAATACAATTGTTATTGCACAGCAAAACAAAGGAGCACTGGCTGCCAGGGCCTTCGGCTCACCGGTATGAAAAAAGTATGTGTGAATATGAAACATTATATAAAAAGTATAGGAAATTACTGAGTTGAGATAGCAGTTAAATTGCTAACAATACGTTACTTAGAGCTATAGCTACAGGGAGTTAAATTACTTTACGAAGATCCTTAGCGTTAGATATTTGGCAATTTTCTCAATGTTTTCGGGTGTAGTGGTTTTTAAGAGATCAATGGCGTTGTCGCAGTTGAATATGTTGCTTCTGATTGACGTGAGCTGTGGACATTCGTTGAGCAGGTGTGTGATGGAGAGTGTTGACGCAGGACAATACTGACATGATGGAGGGCTGATACCAGATAGCCTATACGAATGTGTGGCTATGGTATGCCCTAAGCGTAGTCGAACGAAAGCTTTGATATCGTTGCATCGGCATGATGATGGGTACGTGGGTGCTTTTCTATCACCTTTAAATTGCGTATAGTGGTGTCGGATGGATTTCCATTCAATCATTTGTTTTATACGCAGTTGTGAAGAAATTAAATTATGCAAGTCCCTCTTGTCGAGGAACTGAAAAGAGATTAAAGGTTCTTTTCCGGCGAGCTTGGCACGCAGATCTGCTAGTTCATTTCCTGCGATACCTTTATGCCCTGGTACCCACATTATTTTAATTTTGTTATGCGTTGCAATTAACTTGTCACGGATACACGATATGATGTGGTTTTTATTGTTTATGTTTAGAATGGATGCTATAGTCGACATACTGTCAGTGCAAATTATGGTTTTTGATGAAGAGCTAAGTGCACAGTCAATTGCTCTCAATATCGCGATGGCTACTGCTGTATAGACAGACGAAAATGGCAGTAAGTGTCCCGTTGACATGGTTTCACCACTAGATTTTACAACCGCGAATGATATGTAATCTTCTGATTTTGATCCGTCAGTGAAAATAAGGCTCCATTCTGGAGGTAAAGGTGCCAAGCATTCGCGGAATAGTTGTTGGTAAATTCTAGGGCAGGTGTTTTCCTTCGGATATTTCCTGAGATCTAGAATAAAAGACGACTGTCGTAAAAACCACGGTGGGTGATTATCATTATGCCTGAGTAACGGGTCATTAATTTCTAGTTCTTTAGCATATTCGATGCAAGACGCGATTACAGATTTTCGTCGCAGTGGTCGTTTTAGATTAATGGTGTCAATCAATAATTTGGGTTAAGAAGTGGACTAAAATATACAATGGTGTAGATCTTGATTCTTTCATTCTCAGTCAATTTCCATATAATAATAAAGGCATTTTAATAAAATTTTTCTAAACTTTCAGGCGCCTCTTGCCTCGAAAAAAGTGGTCTGCAACAAAAAAATCGAAACGCATTTGTCAATGGGACCCGGTGGTATTGAAATTTCTAAAAATCGATTTTTTGTTTTTTCGATTTTTCGAAAATATGGTATCTTAAGAATATACTGTGAAATTTTCATGCGGAAATTTCCAATATTATAGCTTCTATAGCCCATCAACTAAGTAGAGAGCGGTCCGCGCGCTCCTGTACCTTAAACTTTAAACTCATTTACATATCTCGAAACGACTTTTTTCGGCACGACGGAGATGAAAACAAAAAAACTATTCAATCGAATCACTTGAAATTTGGATATGTTGTTCACAACATGTATCGCTATCGTCGGAACTAGAATCATAATTTTATTTAAATAATTTCCTATTTTTTAAACTAAAAAACTAGTGAAAAAACACGATTTTACGAACTTTTTTTTCAAAAGTGCGCCATTTTGTCAATTTTTCATTTTTTCGATTTGTTCTAGTTCCGACCATAACTGCACTCTTTCTGATTAAGTATCTTCTTGAATTTTGTGTTTCAGATGAGTAGAAGTCTGGAAATCATCTACGCCGTCCGGGCTCGATTTTTCGAGAGGGTCATCTTCAGCGGCATTTTTATAATAGTGTATGCTGAATAAACGTACTAATAAGCCCGAAAAGTTGAAACATCGTTTTTTAATTTTTAATGGCAAAAAAAAAAAATCGTGAAAATCGGTGAAATTTTCGTGCTCTAGACCACTGGGAACCCTTAAATAAGATGTTTCCAGAGGTGTCCTTTAGAGTTTTTTTTCTTTTTTTCATTATATCATAGCACTTGGAAGCCAGAAAAGCCATTTTAGCTGAACAAATCTTCAAATTGGTTAATGTAGGATTGATAAGGTATCATTTAAAGAAATAAAAAATGCAAAAAGAAAGTTCAAATACCTTATCCGTAATGAGCTATTAGAAATCAGTGGAAGCTACTTCACAAAGCTTTGGCATTCTTTAAACATTTGACAGGCTTGAATCTGAGAGATTCTCAGCTAAATTCAGTATACATACATATGTACGTGTGTACATATATTCAAGAAATAAATCATCATAAAACATGCATATTTCACACTTTGGAAAAGCCTCTAAGTGTAAGCTTGGCGTCAATAAAGAGAGATTTGATAATCGGGGTGCAGTTATAAGTCGCGCATTGAAAAAAGTAATTGAACGGTAATCTTACTTGTCATATACTTGCATAGGCATATACATACACTTGCCTTCCCAATTTTGCATACGGTTATAATATAGCAGATATTTATTCAAATATAAACGAAAAACTTTCTCTGCCTTCTTAAGTACGAATTCTTTGTTTCAGTTTTTGAATAAAGCAAAGAAACAAAAAATTAAATATTAAATACAATTCAAAAAGTATGTGTGTTAAATAAAAACAAAATTCTCATACAACTCAAAATGAAGAAACTTTTCGTATTTCCCTAACAAAATATGCGCGAGCAAAGCGGAAAAACGCAAGAAACAACCAGAGAAACTGTTGTTTCTACCTCAGCACATCCAAGGCATATTCTAAGAAATAAGTAAGCAAAGCAAATACTGAAAGAAAAATAGCTATAACAACAACAATTGCTAGTACTCGTAACAATGCGGTTCGTAGCTCAAGCAACGACAAAGTAGATGAAAAATAAAACTGCAAAGGATGCGGAACAACTGCGAAACAATTAAACAAAACAAAAGAATTAATATTTACAAGAAAGTCAAATATTGTAATGAGAATATTTACTAAGAAAGGAAATGGGTGATATACTCGTAATATATACAGTGGTCACAAAATTTATTCGTACACTCACAGTTTATAAACAGATACACCTGATACTTTGCATAATTTTTTACAAAGGAACAAAATTTTAATATATTGGTAAAAAATAACATTTTTATTCAATATTTAAGGAACAAAAACTTCCAAGTTCATTTCTAGAATTAAAGAGCTTAAGGAATAAATCACAATTTTATGCAAAAATATTATTCGTACATAGCCATATAAGGAATATTTTATTAAAAAAATAATGAAAAAAACGAGTATTTAGTACTTTGTTGGGCCGCCTTTAGCTTTAAGAATTGCTTCTTTTCGCCAAACTGTTGGAGGGCCAGCTGATCCGGAAACATTAAATTTGGAATCATCACTAAATATAACGTTTTCCCAAAAAGAATCTGGCTCATTTATATAGCGTTTGGCGAACTTCAATCTCTGCTTTCTCTTAATACATATCTGGTATGTAGGGCTAGCGGTGTGCCACTCTGCTGTGATAACCAGCGTTATGCAGACAATTAACACTAAACCTACCGATACTTTATGTATTCCTATTCCTACCAAAGTGGGTAAAATGTTATATATATTACTAAGTCTAGCGAAAAATATATCAATTAGGCCAATTTAGTACATGAATGAAACAATTGTTTTCAATTAATGATTCAAAATAGTTTATATATTAAATTTAAAAAACATAAAAATAGTTTATTCTTTGCTTTGTTTTTGCTCCTGTTGTTCTTCAGCTAATTAAAATAAAAATTGTTATCTAGAGGTGTTTTTGCCGATTGTTTCTCTATATAAAACTCTTGAGTTGATTCCAGCCAGGTCAAGAATATTAAAGAAAATCTGCGCAGGCCATCTTTGCGATTTTGATTTCACTGAGTATTTTCTGGCCATCTGATTCGTCATCTCTAAACCGTACTTAGTAATATTGTAAAATCTTATCGTTTCTGGTATACGCTTGCCATATGTTTCAATGCTTACAGGTTTATGTTTTGCGCTTAGTAAAAGCACTTTTTTGTTTGTCTTACTTTTATAAATGGTAAGTGAATAATGACTCGACTTATATAGTTTTGTTGAGAAGCGTGGCGCACCATCTTTCTTCTACTTGGCTAATTTGGGCAGTTCTCTTATGCTTCCGCGAATCGTTTCCAAAAGAGTGGTTCTCTTTTCTAATAGTTTCGTAGCGAGTGAAGCGCTTGTAAAGAAATTATCTGTAGAGACGCTTCTTTCGCATCCTGAGAACGGTTCCATTAGTTTGAGAACAACGAATTTCGCAAGCGGAGTTGAAGCACCTCTTTTTTCTTCTTTTTCCAAATATGAAAATCCATTTGTGATGTATTTAGTGCTTACATCAGATGCTAGCCAAAATTTGATACCAAACTTATTCGGTTTGTTCGGCATATATTGTGTAAATCTACTTTGTTTTCGAAGAGCTGTTCATCGATAGTTACATGTTACACAGGCTTCTAACAATTTTGGCTATTCTTGATGAATTTGTACCATACTTCTGAGATTAGAGCGAATTTATCATTTTGTAAACGCTGGCTTCGTTGCTGGCTAGACCCCATTGAGTGATAGATATGAAATGTTCAAATTTTTTCCCTGATATAAGCCACGTGCATATACATAGAAGACCAATAAATACATTTACTTTTGCAGGAGTAAAATTCCATTGAGCTCCCAATACTCGAGAGGCTTCTTCTTCTGTGCATTTTCTTATGTGCTCCATTACACGATTGACAATAATCAAAGAAAATGCAGTTCTTACTTTGCCCTTCATTATATTTCGTTTGGCATACGCTGTCGGGCCTACAACCTCCCTAAAAATATTATAAATTGGAGAACGTCCAAGTGTTGAGCTTTGTTCTATTTCTTGCCAAATTGTACCATCAGGCGCAATTTCAGTACATCGACCTCCCACATATTTTTCATTTTCTGAACTCGATAACGGTCTTTTTCTCGTCTTCGCTTTCTTTACCTTCGCTTTCTTTACCTGAGGACTCACATTCATCTGTACTGTCAAATGAATTATTATATTGTACTATGTTATCTACTTTACTTTCAGACAGTTGCTCCTCACTGAATTCCGAACACTCTTCATCTATGTTATTTATAACTTCCAATAATTTCAAATATCTTGAATGTTTTGACATTTTTGGGATAAGAATTATATGTAAAATTATCAAATAAGAATTTTTGATTCACAAAATAGCACTATAACTTGAAATTTTTACTGTAATGCTCGCTTGTAGTAGAACGAAATTGGCTATTCATCCGTCAGTCTGCAATAAATATAACTCAATGGAGCGAAATATATCACGTAATAGGAAAAACGGCTCAATCAAGAGACACAATCTGTGCATGGGTCAAATGACCCGTTACGGTAGTTAGAGCAGATCACATATATTTCTCGGTAAAACAATTAGCAAGAGAGGAGTAAATTTTGAAAAATACATTCGATGTATTTTTTAATAAAAGTCGTGAAAGAAAACGGCGATTTAATAATGTTATTTCCAAAATCTTCTGAAAAAAGTTTAAAATGGGTCATTTGACCCGCCATGGTAGGTTTAGTGTTAAGGACTGTTTGTGGGCTTATTTTTGTATGCAAAAACTCTTGAATATTTCGCACAGTATCATGGAGGTTATTTTCGGATTTTGCGCGACTGATGGTACTACAAATGTTGCGTTCCTCACGTGGAATCAATATTTTTCGCCTACCGGCTTGGTGGTGATTAGCTTCCAATTTACCAGTATTTACGTAATTAGCAGTAACATTTAGCACCGTAAAATGCGATTTGCCAATTGTTGTGCCGGTTTCGCGCAGATACTTCTTTTCCAAGTACAATTTTACGCCAGCGATAAAAGCTACGAAAAACCGATCTTATTTCGTTTCAGCAATTAGTAAAAACACAAACAATTTTTACCGTTACTTTTGCAGCAACAATATCATGAGCTGCAAGTGTACGAATAAATGTTTTTCAGCATTTTGGTACATTTGCCTGCTCTCCTTGGAACCGTTCAGTGAGAGTTGAAATAATGGGAATTTTGTTTGCGGCAATTCATTAGGAATGCAACATTTTTACAGTGACCCAAAAGAAATATATTGTCACAGCAAATATTTTGCCCAAAGCTAAAGTTTTTTACGTACTACGCAGGGTGTACGAATAAATTATGTGACCACTGTAAATACATATTTTTGACTTTAAAGTATGAATGTAATATTGTGTATTAATTGTGTAGAAGTTTCAACTTGGTACAGTGAGTGAAAATTATGTAATATAGAGTAGATAAAGCTAAAAAAAGTGAACTGCAACATAAAACGCAAATCTGTAAAGTCAAATAATTGTATCGTTATCATTCTACCTTAATGAAAAAGCACCTATCTACTTTCAGTTAAGGCTTTGCGGTAATGGGGTGCGTTAGATATACTAGTGCTTATTTTCGGACCGAGTATTCAGAGCCATGCATGGCACATTACCATAGATTATTCTTTACACACAACAATCCAGTTTTAAAAGCCTACCAAAGTATTGGCTATTTTAAGATACTATTATAATGAACAGAATGAAGACTATAGTGGCACATATTAGTTTAAACGTACAACTGCTTTTAATCAGTTTGATGTGGAGAATGTGGCGTGCATTTGATAGAAAGTTCAAAACAGAAGAAGTTAGCATATAATCTAAACAAAAGATATACATGGATAATATTATATTCATAGAGCAATCATAGCATAAGAAATGTTCGTTTAAACGTACTTAGGAGAAGTAAGGAAGTACTTGTATCAGTTCAAGTATTCTTTTTGGCATCGAATTTCCTAAAATTTTTAGCCCAAACATTTTTAATTTTCAATTTCATTTTGTGTATTTTTGAACATGAACCCTGGAACTATTACGACACATAAGTTTTGCTATTTCAGTTGCAATTTTTTGGTTGCCTCATATATAATGGTCCCAATTTGTCTATTTATCAATTTTTGATTACCTTTTGTCGAATTTTTGACTGATATCATCCGTTAATTAGATATCCGATTTTTCAAATTGAATATTTATTTTGAATTTTGATTTTTTCTTTCTTCATCAATTATTTTCCTATAGGAACTTCTTATATATTCTAAAAAAATGTCAAGAGAACACTACCACGGTTTTTTAATTATGTTTATCGAAAGATAACTTATCAATCTGTACTCTAAATGTAAAAAAATAAATGCAACCTCTTGTAAGGGAGTGTCAAAAATATACTGTCACAAGTGAGCAAACCTTTAATAAATGATTCATTGTATTGTATTTGGCCCCCCATTACTTTAAAATAAGTTTTGGACTATAGCTACGTTGGATGAGAATCCCATGAATATTATATTACTCCAAAAATGTCATGGAAATTTAAATGATTCTATTTATTCTGGATTTTTGAAAAGTTTGCTCGCCCAAGCCAAAATCGGTTAAAGTCGCGATTCACACTTAGACGTCAATTCAAAAGCCACTTGCAAGAAGCCATCAACAATAACCACAACTCAACTTACCCACGCTTGAAATTCTGGCAATTTTGTTCTGTTGCCAATTTTGTCTAATTTTTTGGTTTTTTGGCCATTTCAATTACTTAAGCGTCGAAGCGGCTATAAAAATGCCAAAAGGAGAATCGTTGGGAAAATATTACAAATGCAGTCAAGTGAAAGGACACAAACAGACCAGAAAAATGGTAAACTCCGACAACAGCAACACGAATGACAAACGCCACACTTAGAACTGTAAAACAAGAAGTTGTGAACTAAAGCGGCAAGTAAACAAACGGAACAGTGATGCTAGCAAATAGGAACTCAACAACCGCCACATCCGAGCCAAGATTTTCGAGCAACAAAAGCCAAGTGCGACTAAAGTGAGTTAGTAGCTACCATGTGTAAAGAGATATTTCAAATAATGTTGTAGTTGCAACAAAGATGGCGAAGGACTGCGATAATAGAAAATTCACCAACAGAAAATTAAAAATTCCTTTCGAGTTTAAAACAAAAAGAGGCGTAAATACGCAAGGAAAGATGAACAGCATAGCAGCAGTGAGATAAAGAAGGTGGCTAACGGTGGCGACAGAGGAGCATGTTCTCAAAAGTATTAACATGGCAGAGCAAGTAAAGTGGAATAGCAAGATAAAATAGACATGAACGCAATTTCATTTAATACAGTGAGTTAGAAAGTGCCAAATATTCTGGAAAGCATAATGGATGACTTCTGACTGACTTCTGAAAAGGTCAAGAATTTTCCATGATGTCACTGTTCTATTTGGTATTCACTTCTCACCAGCCACCACCTTAAAGGCAAGGGCAATGCTTGGGAAGGTTCTAATTATTACTAAAATTTCCAATATGGAAGTATAATCTGTTGTTCATATTGGAGATACCTTCAAAAGTTAGGAAAAATATAACAGCTGCTGGTAACGAGACTACGACAGGTTTGATAAGTAAGAAAAAGTTCTAATTCCAGAACAGAAATATCGCCGCTTAGATCAAATTTTGTACGTTTTCATTAGGATATACCTTTTAAAATCATTCATTCTAAATTTAATGACACTTCATTCTTTGGTATTCGAATTACATCGGATTTTATTAGAAACGTTTTAATTATTTACGAATCGATCTACAATTACACATCGATCTACAATTACGGCCTGGCATTTTGTCGCCTTAATCTTACGCTTTATCATTTTTGGCGGCCATCTTCTGAGGCTACGACTCCGGAAATATCAAAAAGCCTAAAATATAACTAGTTATAAAAAAATAAATAAATAATTGGCGCGTACACTTCTGTTAGGTGCTTGGCCGAGCTCCTCCTCCTATTTGTGGTGTGCGTGTTGATGTTGTTCCACAAATGGAGAGACCTACAGTTTCAAGCCGACTCCGAACGGCAGATATTTTTATGAGGAGCTTTTTCATGGCAGAAATACACTCGGAGGTTTGCCATTGCCTGCCGAGGGGCGACCGCTATTAGAAAAATGTTTTTATTAATTTTGCTTTCACCGAGATTCGAACCAACGATCTCTCTGTGAATTCCGAAAGGTGATCATGCACCAACCCATTCGGCTACGGCGGCCGCAAGAATAGTATATGCTATCACTAGCTATCCCAATTGTATCTTCCCTCATTCTTCATTGACATATTTTTCCAGCCATAGAGATTTCGTTGTGAAGAGAAGCTGTAACTCCCAGTTCGGCGCAAAAATTGGTGAATTACATTAACTACCCATCGTCTAAAATCCATTGGTCGCAATATAAGTAGGATGCATTAGAGCCTTAGTTTTACGTGCTGTGAATATCGTTTGAGAGATGTTTTAGAAGTTCTCTGTCCTTGGAAATTCCTGTATTTAGAAAAAAGTGACGTTAAAGGAGTTTTTGCACTTTGTGCCAATTTCGCATTTAGTTTTGTGGAACTGCTCTCCAGAATACTGCTATCCATCACTTTAAAGATGATTAACATTGATATTGCATTCAGTTATGATGTACTTTCAGATAGGCTCGTTTTTATTAAGAGTGAATAGTTTTACGAGTACTGTAAAGATTGAACTTTTGATATAAAACTAGAATTAAATAATTCGCATTAACTATTTCATAACGTCCCATAAACGTTTATATATTATATATT